>JANQDE010000009.1:906298-920730 GCA_037157785.1 Cephalotes varians
TCTCTCTCGTCGCGATATTCTCAGATTTTACTTTCATAGCTATGCGATATAATATCCTTTAGCGACTGAATCATTTCAAATTAGAAGCAGCAGCGTATCTGTTTCTAGAAAAAGATTGAAATTTGAAAAATATAATTTTCCGACAGGTAAATGCTTCTTCACTGATATCATAATATGCAAAGGGAAATGGATTATAATTACCGAATATGAAATATTTCGTAAAATATTCAGTATGTAACTATCAATAGTAATCATCAATGAATGAATAAATATACATAATAAAGTGATGTACAGTGGCGTATTAATTTCCTATCCATTAAATCTAAATGTATAAATTGTATTAATTGCGAGAGAGCAGGAGATGTGTGCCGATTTAATTTAAATAAAATTACTGGAGCGTCATCTTCCAAAACGGAAAATAACGGGAGCGACAGATGCTTTCGAAAGCATCCGTGCCTCCGTCCTTTACTCATATCCAGATAAAGGCACACGTGACGCTCGTAAGATACTGCCGGAAATAAGAGCGATAAAAAGCAAGGCGAATAGTTACACGCCGGGCGACGAGGTTCTTCGAAACGCGAAAATGACGAGCCTGCGATAAAGGACCGCCGTCGCGAATGGTAACGGGGTAACCCCGTGGAATTTAGTATGATTCCTCGCGCACAGCACATCGCGATACTATCGGTTTCTCGTTACCCAGATCGGTATATTGTTATTTCAGCAGTTCTCGGACAAGGTTCACAGACATTCGATAGCGCGAAGGGGACCGGGACTCCTGAAGAATTCAACGTAACTGGCCGATAATCGGCCTCGTAACGGCTACCCATTTCCTACGACATGTCGGGTACCATCATCGAAACGACCTTATTTCCATGCATCCACGTTGCACTTGCTATTGCGTCGTAGTCGTACTATATTGCATCGAACTTATGCGCGATAATCCTTGCGAAACGCTTTAAACAGATACCAGCATAGTAAAGATTCTTCGCGCTGGGATTCGCTCCGTATTCGCGAGGACTGCATAATTGCATTCCGGTATAAATACGTTATCCGTGTGGCGATCAGCGCGCGGTAGCTCCGTAGGCGGTGGTTGATAGCATTCCGCAAGTACAGATAAGCAAATGCCACTTACAGCGGCACGAAGGCACTACACGATTTTACAAAATCTCGTAAATCCCAGTTTTATACATGGCAGCTTAGCCAGAATAAATCAAGAGAGAAAGAGATAAAAAGGGATGGAAGAGGAGAAAAAAAGAGAAAGAGGAAAAAAGAACAACGCCTTGCGTTGTTCTCCTAAGAATCGTAAAACCGTGAAACGAAATGAAGCCGTTCTTATTTTTTGCACTTGCTTATCTTGCTTATTACAGGATCGCTTTCCCCTTGTAATTGCGTGTCGACAAAAATTTCTCTTCCGATTTCCCTCTTAGTGCTCGCGCATTCCGCCCGCGTATGACGCTTGCAAATCGGCTGCATCGCCGGCGTCACCGGCAGAAAAACGGAGAACTTTCACGGCGAGTCTCGCGGACGAGTCCTCGCACGGCAAAACACCGCGACGACGCCTGCCATTTTGGGCTGGCACAGGAACATAGCGGGATGACGAGGGGTGGTGGTAGGAAACCCAGGGTACAAAAAACAGCGCCTGCAGAGATCCGTGATGCGGCTGTTTAATTCGGGACTTCGCCCGGGGGGAAAAAAAGTGCCGAGGCCGCCTGCTCCTCCTCGCGCCGCTCATGCATTATGAATAATGGAATTTAAATATACGCGAAACAGATCCTCGCTGGGCGAATTCAGCTTAGGGGAGCGGAGTGCCGTCCGGTGCCACGGTGTCGTGTTCGCATTGTTAATTGGCCGGCCGTTTCATTTTGCGTTGCGGCGTGAGAGACAGCGTAACAGGAAACGACGCGGCGCGTCGAGCGTGCACAGAGAGAAGTTGAATTATCGAGGGAGAAAAAGGGCACGATGGGAAGGAGAACGGTCAAACACTGAAGCAACATCCGCGAATCCGTAAATTAATTAGAGGCAGTATAATAGCCGGGAATGGCTGGCGGTGGTGGTTCGTCTTCGTGGCCCAGGCTGCGGTTCCCGGGTGCCCTCGTAGTTCGCGCGGTCATGCCTCGGAAACTATACGATACACCTTGCGTCGTCCTTACACGAGGCAACCTGGATACCTGTTTGCGATCCCCCGAGGCATTAACGACCGTATGAGCAGACTCAAAGTACGAACACACAGCTAGTTTCGCGTGTATGTGCCCGCCGTCGAGTTACCCTCGACGAAGTAGGTAAAGTACGTAAAAGTTCTTTTCTCACAACGGAAAGCAACGACCCCGGCGTCAATCTACATTTCAATCTACATTTTTGTGATATACATATATTTATCGAAAGCTTATATTTATCTCGGAAATTAATATTAATTAAAATGCGAAAGTTGTCATTAGTTTGCACAACTTTGTTCGGATTTCATTTCCTAGAAAATATTTCTTTTTGTTTTAAGGTAAAGTGAATTTAGTAGTATATGACGAGAATTTTGCGAAGCTTCTGTGTTCGCAAGAGAATGGGACTTGTTTTCAACTTCTCTTTCCAGTGAACCGTGTTTCCTCGATTGTAACGTAAAAAGGGTGAACTCCGACGCGATTGGTCTCATCTTTCCGCTCGTATCGTCTGTCATTTTGTCCGAGATCGTGTAGATATTGTATCCAAGCCCCGAAGGAATCACGCTGTATAGTTCTCTCCAAAATGTCGTCCCTCCCAGGTGAGAGTACAAGTAAAAGCAGGAGGGTCTAACTTTATGACACTACGAGGCACAATAAAGGTTGATGACTCCTAAACGTAGAAGAACACGTATATAGTCCGGCGCAAACTTATTTTTCAATTCCGCGATTTTTCATCGTTTTGTCTCGAAAAGAAATTTCCTCGATTCGAGTTATCCGATTCTTTTCGTTCCACCGATAATGCCATATTTTCGACATAGATCGATCTCTTTCTCTCTCTCTTTTGAAGATGAAAGCGCGGAAGAGCTGGATCGTGCAATGCACAATGCGAGGCCGCCGTATGAAGTACAAGGAGTCCGTCATGCGCCGTAAAACGCTGGAATATGCAATACTACTTTCGCGGCGACGGAACTCGCACGAAGTAATATCGTGAAACGTAGAACTATTCTTTTCATACAGATATGCAGGAAAAGTTGCTCGTCTACCCTCCGGTGCATACACATCGTGCAAGAGCATCGTGTATTCGAAACTCCACGATATGATTTTTCCGTAGTCGACGATACTCGTCGCGATAAATAGATAAGATTCGGATAAGATATCGATAATTCCGTTACGAAAAAACCTAATATGATCTAGCTAATATGATCACATTCCATATGGTTGATTCTGATGAATCTCCAGTCGATTGATGGAGGAGAATCATTCTTCCGTGGAAAGTGGAGTGCATTGGCGGAACAGGGAGGCTAAATAGAGAACACGAGCCTGTCCGATCGAACGAGAAAGGAGATAAGAAGATGCTATGGAGAACGAGCGAGCGAAAAAAGGAGGCGGGTACGAGAAAAAGAGATGAACGGAATAGCGGTTCAGGATTCGTATCCCAAGGAAAACCAAGGCTATACTCCCGGTCCGGGATTATTCGAGGCACGACGACGATCTTCGAGTCAGCCGACTGTCTGTACCGTGAAAGTGGCACGTATCGATCGCATGGTTGGATTATCTTCCACTTCGATCGACGACGATTACTTCCGCCATCGTATATCCGGGCTTTGCACTGGCGAAAATATTTAAAAATCTGCGCTCGGTAACTACTTATGATTTTTCCATCAGAAACGATTATAGAAAGAAAAAAGGAGAAAGAGAGCATCTGAATCGAAATGCTAATTTCGCAATCGGTAATTAATACAAAACTGAATAAGTCGAAGAATAGTAGTATAGTCGAATTTTTTTTATATAGATAAAAATGATGATTATCAAACATGTATTAAAGTAGACACAGTCACTTAAACGCAGCAGACTAGAAAAGAATTGAATTATCGAAATGCTTTTGGCTGTATCTTCAAGTATATGACAAATAAAAGCAATGCTTTTCAACACAATGCGAGTATGATCTATTTTGGCTAATGATTATTACAGGCTCCGATCGCGGTGTATCTGCGTCGCGATAAATTAGAGCGCGAATCGACTTCCACAGCCGTTGTAGAAAGTACTTTGGCAAACGTTATTTCTTCCTGTCTCGAAGGAAGCGCCACTCGAAAACTTGGAAAAGTTCGGCCAGCTGCGCGCAACGCGGTCTCTGGTCCGTTCTGGCTCGGTGGCGTGCGCAGCGTGGTTGTGATAGAGGAAGGGAGGAGAGTGTGGGAGGAAAAGAAGAGGGAACATCCGCGTGCGTGGCTGTATCGTGGCGTTAATGGCGGCGAGCATAAAGCATCCCCGCGCCTGCACGCTCGACCACGGTCGTTTACAGTGCCACTATTTATGTTGATAACTTCGAAATGGAGTCAGATACATGGTACCGAGTGCCGGTGGTTCGACGGTGGTCCGGCAGCGGTCTAGTAGCACTTGCAAAGTATGGGTGAAGAGGGAGGAGGAGGGTGGATTCGCGGATCTTTTTGGTCGTGCAAGGAAGGCGGGTCGGTTAGGGTGGGTAGAGAGGAGACGAGCCGAGTCGAGAACAAGATTCAAGCGGAAAGTTTTGCGAGTTAATGGTGCGGAGGTAATGCCGCGGCCGCAACAGCAACAGCCATCCTCTGCTCGTGTGTTCGCTCATTCGCTCGCTCCTTCTTCCGTTCTCTCCTCTTCGCTGGTTCTCTCTTGGAATAACCGGAGAAAAAAGGGAGAGAGAGAGAGAGAGAGAGAGAGAGAGAGAGAGAGAGAGAGAGAGAGAGAGAGGGAAATTCTTTTTTCGTCGCGGATTCTCTTCTCTCCTTAAGCACACTCTCTCTTCCTGTCTGTTCCTTTTCTCTCTACTGCTGTACTCTTCCTTGCTTGCATCATTCCTTGTCCATTTCCTTCTGGAGAATGTGCCACGTTCTCATTTCTTCGTTGGTCGCCGCTCTTTTTTTTCCTCAACGTTGTCTCCTCTCACATCCTCGGGACCGATCTTTTCCTCCTATCACGAACAGTTGCTAACAAGTGCATCGAATGCAAGTTGCCGACGAACTTCTTCACCTTCATTCGTGCTTGCTCTCCGTGTGCATGCGCGGGCGTGTATATCTCTATTAGGCGACATCTGCTCTCAGCTTTTTCATAACAAGGTAGCGCGGATTCGCTCCGGGAGACCACGAAGCACTTCCGATTCTTCGCCGTTATTACAGAAGAATGCGCATTGTATTTTCTTGTCTCCCATTTACCCTTTCCTATCTTTCGTATCTAGCACGAATGCTCCCCTGACAAACGTAGAAACTAACGATAACGAGAAACAACGTGACTTTATAACGGCTCCCTCATATCTAAATTTTCTTAACTATCTGTTCCCTAAAGACTATTTCGACGTTATAGATTTTTGTTTCCGCAATGTTCTTACATGGAGGAGGAAAGTATAACTCTTTATAAAAAACGATTTGATTTTCCAAATAATTAAAATTATACAAGATTAATAATAATGTAAAACTTATTACTGATGTAAAACCAGGTTAAATTATAGATTTATAATTTTGCAAAAAATAACCATAGAGATTTCTTTAAAAAAAATCATTTTAGAATCTAAACAATTTGCTTTCAAATTCGTCAAGCTTTTTCTTTGGTAACGCTGTTGCTGCTCATTTTCGAGTTGATCATACAAAGTTAACAAAAGTATTTCAACTTCAAAATCATGTAGAGAAATTCGTTTTCAATTTTACTTAAGATTTTCTGAAAGCTTAAAATCTTCTCTTTAAAATGTGTCTTAAAAAATTGATTTATGATTTTTCTTCGTTATCATGGTTTGCAATAACCAGTACATTTTCTTTTTATCACTAGGAATAAAACTATTGACGGATTTAAGCTTTCAGAAGATTCCAAGCGAAGTTGAAAACAATTTGTTTGACTTCCGTACATGATCTCAAAGTTGAAGTTAAAAAATTTCAAAAAACTTCAAAGGAAAAAAGTCAATGTTGCACAATCGACTTGGAAATAACGCCACTTGGAGTATTGCCGAGAAAAAAGCTCGACGAGGTTTGAAAGCAGAATCGTATTATATGTTACAGACTTAACATTTTTTTTTTTACATGGAGCTTTAAAGTTACTTTTCATAAAGTTATACAAATTGTATTTTATTATTTTTATCATTGATTCGAAGTGATCCTTTCATTTTGTTGAGAAGTATTATTTTAGCGTAATGTAATAATATTATAATTATAAATTATCTTATTTATCACATTTATAAATCAATATTTCTTAAATTAACTAGATTTATAAAAATTTCACGAACACCTTTAGAACGGTTTTGCTAATTATTTGCTAAAAACAGACGCCATTCTTCGCGGAGTAACAACTCGAGCTGCATTCGCGGTTGACGGCTTTCCGTGGCGCGTCGCGGTAATATGGCTCCTATTTAATTACCTGATCCTTTGGGAGCTTAAACCAGCCGGGGCTGGAACGGCTGCGCCGTTATTCTATCCAGACTCCTTTGCCTTCTCAAGCAGGTACACGACGAAACCTCCTCGCATAAAAGACAATCGCAGCTGGCAATCGACAACGCGCGGGACAGCCGAATCATGACCCGTTCCTCTCTAGTTACCGCCGTCAGTCTGCTCTACTTCCAGACGCCGCGCGTAATCTATTCGACATTAGTTGCTTGATTGCACCGTAAAATGCGACGGCGATGAGAACGAGAACGACGACGACGACAACGACAATGACAACGACGACGACAAGAGAGAGTTCGTCGATGCTCGATAGCGCCTCCGATTCCAACCGCAGCACGATGCAAGCCCATTACTATCGCCCGAAGCTAAACGGCACCCGGAGCTCGTGCCATTAACGGAATCTAGGGTCCGATCCACCTCATTGAATTCCGTTCAATTGCGATTATGATAATGCGTGAACGATTGCCTTGGACGTGAACTACGGACAATGAGGATGTCTTGACTCAGAGAAGCGCAACGATGAAATCATCAGCGACAGCTCCGTATATTACGCGACATTCGAAAAACTTACAAAATTTAATTTAAAGAAGCGTGTCTTATTTAATTGTATTGTCTACCGTAAATGCAAGTATATAATATCTTTCATTTTATATATATATATATATATATATATATATATATATATATATATATATGTATATATGATAAGATATATATTTCACGCTATATTCTTCGATAATGAAGAAATTACAACTGCAACATAGACGCCGGATTATTCGCGGGGGATATACCGTTGATTATTTGGACTCCGTGAGCTCGAGGTCTGGTTTACTTCTTCCCTTATGTTCGGAGATAATGGACACTATTACCTTAACGAGGCCCCAGTCTCTTAGCCGGTAATTGCTTCGAGATATCCGGGAGAGCTCCGGCGTACGTTGCTGCCTGGTGTTGCACAGAGAACCCAGACGGTGTTATTGCCGCCGAGGCTACTCGCCCGTTTCATGGTGGTTATTGTTATGGGCCTGCGGCATTAAGATGTACACCGCACTCTCATACGGGACCCACCATTCTGTATACGATGCGCATATGTACTTATACGGGACGGATTTCATTATGCCGCTTCATAACTGGCAGTCTTCACAACCGCGATAAATCGAGATTGTCTTTCTTGTTAATTCAGGTCCCGTTTTCCTCCTCATATGACGAAGCCGATGAGGCAAATTAATCTTCGATTGAATGGCCTCCATAAGCGCATCATTTATTGGCACGGCTCCTTACGCGAAACGATTCACGTAAATATTTTATTTTAACATCAAGATGGATGAGAATCAACGATCGCATCGCGGCCCTAAAAGAAAGATAAGGTGGAATCGGGGCAGACGCGTTCGTTGATCTCGCCGAACTACGAATCTTGAGAAAAAAGACAACGATAAGACACGGCAGTGCGCGTTAGACGAGAAAGAGGTAACGGAGGGACGGCGGAGCGAGACAGAAAGAGATCAAATCTGGATATCAGGATTAGGATGGTACGTAATCCGCAGGACGACGGGTGGTAGGAACGGTGGATCCGTCGGCAGATCCCATCGCGGAGGAACTCTGCGGGTACTTCGCCCGGCCAAATACGACAAGAGCAGCAGCCTAACTCGGGTAGAGCCGCCGAGATGGTTTACGGCTCGTCGCAAGTTGGTGAAATTTAAGAGCGCATTTAAAACTGGTTTGGCGCGATGCCCTGCGCCTCTCCCTGCAGCAGGTACTGCTGGCGAGAGATACCGGGCTCCGACAGGAGTTTATCGCTCCAACATTCTTGGGAAGCTTCGGATGGATTTCTCTCCTCAACCCATTTCTTCCGGCAGCGCCTCAAATCGTCTTCTTTCGAGCTCCCCGTGTCCGTCTGTCCTTTCCCCTCGTCATGAAATTTCCTCGAACAGACTCGGCACCAAATCGTCACGACGATCATCGGTCAAGATACCCAGAGAAACGCGGACGATGTTACTGTTGGATCGGACGCTTTTAGCTCCGCATTGAAGCTTTTTCCTCGGACGTCTCGGAGGAGATTTAGCAGACCGACAACAAATGAAGGTCATCTTTCGTGCGAGAAAGCGTCCCACCTTGATTTCATCTCGTTTCTCCAGAAATTGGATATCAACTAGACGAACTATAATATATACGCTTTACTATGATTATGTATATAATATAGCAGCTGATTATCAAGTATCCTAAAACTATTATACTCTTAATTTCAGTGAAAATAAAAAAAAAAACCAGATCTTAATAAAGATAGATCTTCTTGAGCGATGCCATGACCTGCATCAACAACTTTTCAGTTTTGTACAGTGGTATTATACGTTATCTTCCGCTGAGCGTAGAACGCTCCTATCGCGCAATTTCATCGCGACGTCGTCGTATAGCGATTATGGCTACTCCATTAAAAATGGATTTTATAAAGGCAATCTTTCCAAGCGATCGTTGTAGGAGAAAAAGGCGAAAGCCGGAGCCAAAGGGGATGAGGCCACTACCTTTGGCTGATCCACTTCGAATGATAATCACCTTTAGGAGACTCAATTTCGTCCTGCTCCGTCCTTACCCGTTCCTATCCTCGGAAGATTCAACGCCGCAGCGGACTGCATCCTTCATTCCCTTCGTCACTCCTGCTGCCTACCTATCCCATCGCCCTCCGCTGCCACCTCTATATCGCCCATTCCCTCACTCCTAGACTATTCTATGAACGACCTCCTTCCCATCCACCAACGCTCACTGATTGGAGTACCAATCAATGCGGCATTCAGGCGGCCGTGCTGAAACTTTAGGAAATTAACTATTCACTCTCTGGAAATGATTATTTGGGAGGCCGGAAAGGCAGTCGCGAGTACGTTACGGAGAATATGAGTGAAAGGATAAGGGCAGTGAACGACGGGAGATAAGACAGTTCAATTTTCAATTACGTGCGGACGTAACACGGTCGGCCTCAACTCGATGCCTACTACGCGTCTCATACGGCGGGAGAAATCCGAGTTATCGGTCGTACCTTTTCTCGCAGATCTTACCGTTGGGAAATTTCGTTCGTGTAATGAGATTATTGTACTCGTCGGAAAATCTAGATGAATTATTCTGATAACTGTGCGACGTCGCCTTCCGGTGTTTCGCGAGCCGATAACGAGTATAGTTAACCGCTGAGAAATTATACGGTCCACATGAGAGAATATATCACTTCGCGGAGAGAAGTATACAAAGCAACGCGTGGAGAGAAGTATTGTCTCGGTACTCTCTTTCCTTAATGGCATCGCGGTAATCTACAAAGCCGTACGAGGTATTTACAGTTACTCCGGCACAAAACAGGGCACCGGCGGTGGTAGGCGCATGGCGGATTTATGCGATGTTTACACTGCGCAAGGCTGCTAATACGGCTTTCCGACAACAACCCCACTCCACATTGCGACTGTGCCCCGGCGTTTGAAAGTGAAACTTCTGTTTGTACGTTAGTTCCGGCTAATCCCGAATATTACGCCAGCGGATCTACCGTTGGGGAAGGCGGCGGCCCAGAACGCTCAGAACTCTCCGCAAGGCAGAGCCGATGCCTTGAGCGAGACGGAGAAGTTTTCACAAAGGAGAAGCGTTCTGCGAACAACCGAGCCGAGCGAAATACATGCGCCCTGTACGAACGTTCGTATTAGACAAGAGCAATCTTAGAAAAGCGGTCTATCTTACGAGAAATCCTACCGGCTTTGATTCGCACGTCTACGGTAAAAACCGTTCGCCAATGACAGTCCTTCTCGTTTACGTTGAGCAACGCGATCGACGTGTCTAGAAAACTACAATAAGCGGAAGTCGAGAAACGAGATCGTTGGGAAACGTCTGAAAGATTTCAGCCCTACGTCGTGCTAGTATTTCAACGGATATGTATAGACATGTATGTACATGTTCACCAAGAATCCGATCTTGCAGTCTCAAACAGCTATTTACCGTAATGTCGGTGGATCGTCGGTACTTTTGTAGCCAGAAGGTAAAATGGATCGGCGGAATCGCCGAGAATGCTGCTGCAGTATACAAGTCCGCCGCTGTAACTCATTCACCGATAAATTTCGGCGGGCGAAGCATCGATCACAATGTTCTATTTTGCTCATTGGTGTTTTTGCCGGCGGCATTCGATTCAATTCGAGGATGCGGTGAGTCGATATATCTCTCGAGGTGTCATGAGCCGCCCGTAATGGATGGCGGCTGTTCCCTTACCCTTACTCCGAAAGGAGAGGCCGTGCCAAGAACCTACCCCTTGTACCCGCAACCCTCTGCTTCTGATTTTTGTCCACTGTCTTCTTCTTATTCCACGCATTATTCTTGCTCTTTTCCTCGCACGGCATTCGCAAAGTGGCCAACAAAGTAGTCTACATATCTTTCCATGCTATTTCGTAGCACATTTTCACATTTAATCGCGAGACAATCAGATGAAGATATCGTTTGTGATATTTAACTTATAAGCATCGTTATAACAACATTCTTTGGTTAAAAATCATTATCCTAAAATGCTTTCAATGCAATTTGCTTTTGATGGTGGAAAAATCGCTGTGACTTGTGAAAAGGTGGGATGAATTTCGTGGCGGAACAAGCAAACGTGAAAGCACGTGAAAGCACGCGAAAGGAAACGCACGCGCGATTGGTCCGACGAGGATATTCATAACGTGTGAACGATCAAGAGCATTCAAGCGTTTGGCCAATGTTAAGACGTGCGAGAACGAGGGTTAAGAAAATCTTGAATTGTGTAAGTAGTCCTATAAATACATAAATACTTTTTTAATTGCCGGATTTAATTCGTAGAAACACACTTTTGAGTCTAAATGATTCTCGCATTCTTCATGTTAAAATGACATTAAATGTGATATATATATATATATATATATATATATATATATATATATATATATAAAACCTTAATTATTAAAACATTCAATTTCAGATAGCATTTCAACACATACAGTTTTTCCAAGAATATTTTTAAATATTTATGCTTTGCATTCAAATAAAATAAATGGCAAATTTGTTGCGCTAAGAAATCATTAATCCTTTGAATATCGTTGTAAGAACTATATAATCATTATAAAATAAATTTTACGAATTTTACAAGAATTTAGATTACAAATCTTATGTTAAAACTGTAATCATATAAAACAGAATGATTGTCCATCCGCACCAACACATTTGAAGAACATCGTATGAGTGACACTTCCTCTTGATGCTCGACAGTCCTAATACGAGTTCAAGCCTCATCCTCCAAAAGTAAGGATCGATAGTCTAGCATCATTGGGCTCCAACGGCTGATGCGGAGGAGTCGAAGGTAGAAGGTACAGAAGGGGGAAAATAGGTGGATAGTGGACGGGGACTTTCGCATGCGGAGTACTGCCGGCTTCGCTTCGCCAGAGGATTAGCATGAATGGCCATCGTCTGCGCCAGTTGAGATAGCAACACAAGCTCTCGCCTATTATTGCTCAGAGAAATTAATCGCATCCATCGCGAATTACTCCGCGATTGCTTTTCCGAGTACACGTCCCGCGTGGTCGACGGGGAAGAGACAACGGAGAAAGTTTCGTGTGATAGGCGTCGCAGTAATTACCAAATAGAACAAAAGAACGGGCTTCCTATTTACTACTTCGTTTCTTGAGTTCATCAATTATCGCGCTTATATTTTATATATATATAAATTATATATATATATATATAATTATATATAAATTATATAATAAAAATATTATAATAGTATATATAACTTGTACTTTTAATTATTACCTAATAGAACGCAATAAATTTAAGACGAAGACGATACTACAAAAAATGTTTATGTAACATGTTTTAGATATTTTTCTTTTCTTAAAGAACATTGTTATCATTCAGTTCGTATCAAGATGGATTTGATATAATTACAAAATGGCAGACACCACCCGCTTCCCTCAACGCTTCCCTCCTTTTCCGCCGCCCGAGTCCCTTGGTCTCGAGGAAACAGCAGCGTAATTCCACTCCGAATGCAGTCATTATGGAGATTTTATCAAGGCCTGTTGCCAGCTAGCTAGGCTTCAACTTAACTCGCCCATTACGGCGTTTCCTTTGTCTGCGACTTACACATCGTCGTGTCCCGTAGTACCATTCCGAGTTGAGGGGGAACACTGATGAAAGAGATCCAACGATTCGTATACGACGGTTCGATGCACAATGCCGCGCACGCGAAAGAATCCGCGAAGAATTCTGAGATGCATCTGAAAAATAATCACATGGGACACAAGCATCGACACTTTATGCTAGTAGTAGAAACTGTCAATCGTGGATGAATGAACGAGACACGTCATTTTACGAGGTCAATATTTCAGATGTTGTGCGCGAGGCAGCTGGAGTATAAAATTCCATGGCTCATGCAACTGAGTACCGATCACGCGCATACGTGTAGATAATGCGACTTTAATGCAGCATGTATTATTCAACGATACCCGGCCGGCCGCTCCGGTACGCGTAATTACGAGCATACACGTAGTTGTTTATTGCGAATCCGGTACTCCATGGAACAACGCCTTATCCGGCAGTTATAGGCGCGCGTCTCTCTACCCTTCTCACCGAACGATCCCGATACCCATCCGCCAACCCTCTCGCCCCTCATCTCGTCCCTCGTCTCGCCACCTCCTCATCCTCCCTCTCGCGTCGACAACCCGTGAAGAATGATCGTGGAGTTTCCCTGGTTGGACAGTGACAAATAGAGTATATTCTTGCCAGCTCGAAGAAGCGTGTTTTACGCTTTGTTTACCGTTTGTCATGTTATGCAAAGGAAAGGAATTTTTGCCGGTTGCGTATTCGGCGAATCGACCCTTATCCTACGTGCGTGATATTTCTCTGCGGCAGCTTTACATTATCGCTCGGCTGCGCCGGTACACAACCATTACCACTAACGATTTGAAGTGGCTCCAGGAATAAAGAGAGAAAAGTCGGAGTCGCAATAAATTGCGCCCACTTACTTCGATTCGCAAACGTAATTTCTAAGATTATTTCGCTAACGTTCAACGATAAAAATAAGCTCTCTAATCCTTTTTCTATACGATCTTTCATATGATCTTTCCATATACGCGATTATGATATATATACAATTCGTAAACGATCAATTCGATAGTGTACTCGATAACGCGAAATTATTCATATACGTCCGTTGCGGACGTGAAATATTAAACATTCGGAGAGCGACGAATCTGGAATCGGAACAACTAGATTAGATCTTCAGCTCGGTGTTTCGCGCGACGCACGTCGCGGTGTTTGGAAAATTGAGGCGAACCGCATAATACGCATATAGTCGCGTAATAATATGCATACAGGTGCGTGACGACGTGACACAACGTGACGCAACGTCCGAGCACGGGTCGTTAACTGTACGGTCGTTTCGCTGGCGAGTCACGCCTAATCACCGATGAATACAACAATCGCGGCATGATGGACGATCAGCGAGCAAGCTGTCCTTTATTAGCGCGGGGGACCAGGAACGAGGGGCGGGTGGGAAAGCGGGTGGTCATATAATTAGATTAGCGCGCGCCCATCGCGCGCCGTCATCATTTTCCGCGGTGATTTTGGACCGCGCGGGAGATCAGTCCCGCCGCGCCGTGTCGCGTCGCGTTGTGCCGCACTGTTCTCTCGGTTCTCGGATTGTGGCCTTTGATGTCGCAACGCAGAGCGACACAACGTTCTCTTCCGGCATACGAAAATCATTTTGGGATACCGTCGCGCGCCGCACGGCGGAGATTTAATTTGCGCCGGCAACGGTCGCGCTTTAAATCCCCATCTGGCTGCGATACAAAGCTGACAGTAATATGCAGAAAAAATTGCCACGTTTACGGGCAATGTAAAAGAAAAAAAGAGGCCG
>JANQDE010000009.1:920970-1026990 GCA_037157785.1 Cephalotes varians
AGAGAGAGAGAGAGAGAGAGAGAGAGAGAGAGCGGACGGAGAGACAGGCATGAGGAAAAAAAAACATACGAAAACCTTTATTCCGCGCGGCAACGGTCAATTTTGTTACAGGACTAGCAATTTTGTGCCGATAGATACGAGAACTTAACAGTTACGTTCACGTAAATCTGTTTACCAATCTATTGTGCCGGTCGGATTCCGACCGAGCGAGCGAGCGCGGAGGGCCGAGTTCCTCTAATCTACGAAAACCATTTTGGCGCGCTACCGCGGGATGAAATTTAATTCTTGTGCATGTGCCCATGCCTGCCGCATGCGGGCGCGCACGAGATGCACGACGCTGATGTGACGAAGGGACGCTGCTCACGGATCGATAGCCCACCGCGTAGCTATTATGCAGATGTAATTTGGCCGGCAAACACACTACCGGGTCCCATTCGACTGACAGCGACTGCCATTCTTCTTCCGTCCATTTCCACGTCCCTCTTCTTCTCTACGATTAATCCGATCTTCGCTGTCGTTCGTCGATCAATACCGAATTAATTCTTAAAATGTCAATCGCTCTTTATGCAACTGCTCTTCACGCAGACGTGGATCCGATTATTCCGGTAAAAATGCTTGCTGCTCCGTAAACATTCTCCGAATCAATCTTAATCCGGTTCCGTTCTTAGAACAACAACGTTAATCACAAGTGGCACGTATCTCACGATGGACGGGAATGAATCTCAGTTATGACGTGCGAGAGACAATTCTATTCCCCTGTCAATGGAGGACCCTAAACCTCCGGCGACGGCATCACTTAGCGGATAATCGTCGGAGAGGGACGAAGGATGATCACCGTAATTGCAGGCGCCCTGACCATAATTAGAACGCGCTACCGCGCATGACATCGATCAAGCTCCCACCGGAGTCAGGATAGCGTGCTATCAATAACTATCAATTCGCACTAGCTGTAGCGAGGTAGGACCCCTTATAGACGAGCGGCGGTGCAAAACGAGAGAAGGAAAGGGAGACATCCATCATTTTCGAGAACCTGTCTAACCTTACGTCGCTCGAGGCACTTGCCCTGGGTCAAAACGGATAAAGAGGCGATAAAGAAGCGTAACCCGTGTCAGCAACGTCAGTCCTTCGTCTTTCATTGCTTTCCAGAGGATCATGGAAACTCCATTAACCCAACAGCGATCCGATAAAACGTAAAAGCGATCCGACAATTTTATATCGGTTGTACGCCAAATTTACATCGCGCGTAAGTAACTTACGTATGCAGATATATGCGAAAATGCGCTTGTAAACGGTAGTCGGTTGAAGTCAGAAGAAATCAATTTGTAACGGGGGGGAAAGATTACGGTGGCTCGCAGTCGTATTTTTAGCAAATCGACTTTTCGCGAACGCCGTGTTTCCTCCTGTCAAATGCGACGCGGGCACACCATCCACAAAAATAATTAATCATTCAATTATCAGATAATGGAGTGCTCTAAAAAAAAAGGATTGCTCGGAACTGGATTTTTCTTTGACGAAGCGAATTAACAACCATTACATTGTGCAATCTTCAACCACATCGTCCTTCGCCCTTTGAATTATGTGGCAACTTTCGCCACGTTTCATGGCCGTTCAAACATTCTACGAAACTGCTCGCTCTCGCAAGCAAGTTTTACTGCTTCGTTCAGGATTGAAACGAAGTTTACGATCGTGCAATGACAATCAGCTTTCCTCGCCACTTTCGCTCACGACCCTCAGTTTTTTCGATGCCGAGAAGTTAAAAGCTTTCTCAAGTACAATAGCTCGGGCGAATATCTGACGCGTATCGGAAACGAGCGAGAAAGCAAGCTCGATGACGCCGTTACGTTCCCTTATCTTTATCGGCGTGTACGTGCCGACATGTAAAAATTTCACGCACAATTATCGTGAGTACGCGGGCACACGCGTATATACGCGGCTTTACGCTTTGAAATATCTACGCGTGGAGTTGTACATAGCTACATTACATTTCCAGCTAATGGAAGTGGTAGATTGGAATGAGATAGAAGCGCGGAGCGGAGGGCTAAAGCATTCCTGATATTTCTGGAGCCCGAAACGCGATGGTTGGGCCGGTTATTCCTGATAATCGACTGAATTTCAGCAGCCGCGGCAAATGTATTAATCCGCGATCGCGCTACATGGCGATTCGCCTTTTACGCAACGCTCGGGAATTCGGCGAATGTCGTAACTTTCAGAATCTCCACCAATTTCGATAATGATGTTTGGTATTTGCTGTTCGCCAATTCATTGAGGTTTCACCTTTCGCGAGATGAGTGGCGTGTACGTGTGTGTGTGTGTGTGTGTGTGTGTGCTAAATCAATCACAAAAATCTCCTGTACTCTGTATCATAAAAATAAAAAATAATAAACAAAATAATAATATAAAAATAATATAAAAATAACAAATCTAAAACAAATATAAAATAATAATTTTTTTCTATTCTTAATAAACGTATTCAAAATGTAACATTATAATATTATTAAAAATCAAATAAGAATAAAAATGTTTATTATTATTTTATAAAAACTTTTATGTGATTTATTTCAATATATTTTTATAAGTGTAATTGTGTACAGTATGTACTTTAATTCGTATGCGATAAGACAAAGCTTGAACAAAAGCTAATCTACGATATATCAAATGAGGAATCAAGGTAAATTGCGATAATCCAATCGCACACCGTTCTCAAGATGGTAGATACTAAAGCTTCCTTGGAGACGGTGTTTCAAAGCATGTCGCGCGATAGCGGTTTACAATTTCACCCGTCTGTATAATTATCGGTCAAGACAATCTTTATAGCCGACTCGTAAAGTTTAAAACGACCCGAAAGCTCGCCTCGAATTAATACAAGGTATCTCTGCCGGCCGCAGGAAGTCTCGAAATTACGGCGGAAGAGAATCGCGGATGGCAACGGGGGATGAAAGAGAAAGGGTAAGAGAAAGAGAGGAGATCTTTTACAACGTGTACGTAGGGCGCAGGCCACTAGCCAGTGCCCGATCATCCTAAAATCTCTTCGTGCGCGCTTTTGTTCGCCGACGTACGATAATTATCGTCGCGACCATAACGACGCTTAACGACATTTAACAACTAACCCGTTGTAACTACATCGTTGGCGTGTAATGAAATGTTCTCTGCCGTACCTCGTGACTCACGACTGTGGGCGCCGCAGTTAAAAACAAGAAAGTTAAAAGCGCTTCGCTAGTTCTCATCGGCAACTATTAACTTCACGTCGACATAGACCGGGGATTGGCCTTCACGATGGCTCTCAAAATTTTTGCGAAACTTTCTTTTTACGTAACGGCGCGAAAAGCCGAAGTTGAACACCGAGATTCGTGCTCGACACGTAAAAGTTACCGCGCTAGCGGGAGAGAGTTCACGAAACGGCTGCGAGTTCGCGCGGGCCTTGGGTTCAAGAGTATACGAGAAGATAGCGCGAAAGCCGGTCTCATATCGCGACGTTATATCCGCTCTGCAAACCAGAGAAGCCACATGGCGCCGCCAACGCGTTTGACCACAGCCCCGCAACGAGTTATCCGGTGTCGAGGATATTTTCGGTCCTCTTAAGAGCACCGTAAACTTTGACCTGGGTCACCTTCGAGTCAAGACGTGTCCCGACGCAGGGATCCAGCGAGCGCGGCTTGTTTCGCAGCCGCGCGTTGGGACACGCGGCGGCAATTTAATCTTCGTAGACACGGGACACAAAAACGATAAATTCGTTCGCTCGCTGCCGGTTTATCGAAAAGAAGAAGCGGCTGAGCGGGTGTGCGCGGCATTAGCTGAAATTACCATTCGGCAATTGCGAAACTGCAGAGTGTAGCGCCGGAACTTGTCGCGTCGGATCCGAGCGAGCTAAAGCAGGAATTCGCAGGGAGACGGTCTTATTAGGTTACAGTTATGAAGCAAGGACGTGGATGTAGCGAAAAGGGACGCGCGCAAAATATTGCTCGAGATTAACGCCTCTCCCGGATACCACTGTAATCCGGTATATGCCAGCGAAGTAAGTCGCGGAGCGCCGACAAAAATGAAGAAGAAGCGTTTGCGTTGATGCCAAAACTTGCATTAGCACGCTATCTACGGATTATCTGGCTTCGTGTATTACCGAGGAGGCAAATGTGTACGACGGCTAAATCTTGGGAAAGAATGCGCAGCTTCATTTTATTCGTCGTCTCCTTGGGCTCGTCTCAAAATCGAACATTCAATAAACAGTCCTTTTGAAGATTTCTTTTAAAATTCACGCGGAAATTCGTAAGTCTCTTTGTATGTGGGTGCAAAATATCCTCCTAAAATTTATATCTTATCGTGTCTCTTTGTAAGAAAATAACACGAATAACCATTTATTGAAGGGTAACAAAAAACTATTAATAAAAGGAAATATTTAAATAAATGAAAAAAAGATTTATTCTCAATCTAGATGCAATTAAATGCAATCAGATATTTTAAAAATAATATAATCGACTCTTTTTATTTAATATAAATCGAAATCGAATTTATCTCTCGTTAGTTACCTACAAACATGTAAGGTAGCCTTTTTTCATATTTAATTTGCGTTAATAATTTGTATTACAATATTTTATTTAAAACTAGATTTACGCTACAATGCTATGTATTACTAAAGAATAATCATTACAAAAAAGATATGTACTTTACGTAATACAATGCCAAAGCGTGGCGTATAATGGTCGATCAGGCATGAATTGCATGGTGTTTTATGCATTATGAAGGCATTCTACCGCGTATAATGGCAGCAATGTATTAATACCTCGGCTACCTCTCATATGTATTATAATGAAAAGCTGAAACAACGGATTACGTGTGTGCGCGTGTGCATGCGTGTGTTTATAATGCTCCGCCTACGCTTAATTTTATATTACATTGAGGCGCAGCCAGATATATTCTCTTATTCCGTACAATAAAAATTACGAGTTGTTCGCTCGATACTTTCTGCGTCCTGGATATGCTATTTCATCGTAAGGACAAACACATTGGCGGACCACGAAAAAAGTTTTGATTCACGCGGTGCGACAGGCAGACCGAAAAAGGGAGACGATGGAAAGGGTCATGCGGGAAACACGTCGATGGTCGGAGGTTTCGGCTTTGACGTCGGAGAGAGGCGTCGCGACGCTGTTTGCGCAGCACTTTCATTAGCCTGCCTCAAATTACTATAGTTCAAACACTGAGCGTCGCCGTCACTCGCTGGCGTGCAGAGGCGATTCCGTTTTGTCAAGGCAAATATCGATGCTAAACACAGGTCGAGAGAAGTAAAGGAGGAGGCACATGGAGAATGGCGGGATTCTGCTTATGCTCCTTTTCCTCTTTCTCCCGTTTCTTCGTCTCCGTCATCAACCCCGGCCACGGCGACGTCGAAACGGATGAAAGAAGGGGAGACTACCGATGTATGGCGAGGAATAATGGAGCGGCGGAGAGGGGAACGAGGGGTGGTCCGAATGGACAGTCGGACGAACGGTGCGCTATTATTGCTTCTGCGAAGATTGGTAGCCGGCAGGACGCGACCGGTGGAAATATTACGTTTCGTGGTGGCGCGCAAAAACCCTGAGGACCGGCTGAAAGAAGGGGGATAGGGGACAGGGGGTAGGTGGCGCGGGATGAGAGCGATGGTGACGTCTGGATTCGCGATGCGACGGCTCGTGTAGGCCCGCAGCTCCAACACATCCGCAGAAGAGACGAGATCGATATTTCCGATATAACGGTGAGTTTAGTAAAAAAAAAAAAAGGGGAAGACAGAGAAAGAGAAAGGAAGACGGAGAAAGAAAGAAAGAGGGAAAATGATTCGTGGTGGCCGAATCGCGGAACGCGTAATCTGTTCACAATCAGGCGAATATCGATCGAATATAAATGGCGAAATTTTGTATCAGGTGCGGGCATACATCACGCGACGCGGCGTGACAAGCGTGAACTTCACGGACGGTCTCAGATGCAACCAGAAATCATCCGACATTCGTAACCAAACGCGCGACATTGATCTTCCCGCCACCATGAATCCGTTGTAGGGAAGGGTTATCGAACGTTTCGAGGACAGTTTGCGCGGAAACATGTGTACGACAAATCCTTCGGGATTATAGGTCGCACGGTTGAGGACCGACGCTGAAATATGTTCGTGCACAAGAGATATGGCGAACCTTTGAATTACGTATCCCCGTATGAGCGTCTGAATGTAATTATCAGAGAGCTATCGATCGGAAAGCGGGTCCGATGATGAGTTGGCGGCAGCCGGGATTATTTACGAGAAAAACATTGCGGAAACTCGCGCTCTAATGAGATGCTACTTGATTAACCTTTCGGCGTGTAAATTACGTACGGCAAAAAATTACCATAATTTCAGAAATACGCGCCCGCATTGTTTTAACGTCGCCGCGCGTTATTTATCGCGGAAGTAACGGATAAAGAGAATCATTAATCCTGTTCTGAAAATTGAGGTTGGCTGAATAAGCTGAAGTGCGATAAAACTGCCCAAAAAAAGTACGGCTGGCAGTGATCCAGACATGTTTACTGCTGAAATTTGTCTTTGTGAACTGGCTAGAGGCGCGTACACTTGGTAGACGCGCTATAATGCGCGCAATATCGAATATGCATCAGGTATGTCATACGCAATTCAATAAAACGAATACAAAAATTCGTAAAGTGGTATCACAAATTTAAAAATGGTCACACGTTTATATAAGTTAGTACATTTTTATCTTTCTATCGTTCCACCCTTTTGAAACTCGCGCAATTGCAATCTAAGAGTAAATCAATTAAATTGTAATTTCCCGCACGCGATAGTTCTCGTCATAATGAAGAGGAAACGATTGCGGTGACTCTGCCCCGCATAGTCTAGAGCGAGAACTACACGATCTATGTATGCTAAATAATGTGTCGACGAGAGTCCGACGACGGGCGATGAGAGGTGCGAGGTCCTGCAATATTCACATGACCCTTTGCTTCGTCGACCTCTGCGCTCGCCACAGCCACGACTCTGACGAAGAGGAGATCTACTCTATCCTGGCGAAACACTTCATTTATCAAGCTCCGACGTCTCGTCGGGTTGCCTGGATTTAATTACGCGAAACAAGTCGCCGAGGGGGATACCCTCTGGCTCGTCTGGCATTTCGGGGCCGAGAAGAAGGACGCGATAAAATGCAAGTAAGAAAATATCGTTGGCACACCGCGTTAATGTCAAACGTAGAATTCCAGCAGAGTGTGAACATCAGATGCGATTACGCTTGAAACAATTGTCAATTTTGTGTATCTTTCTTCAAAATATTTCATGAAGAGAGAGAGAAGCTCTTTTATAAGAATTGCGAATATACGTATACACGTTTTTAACTTAATTAAAGGGAAGATGTATTCAGGCGTTTATCCGAATCTATCATTCACGTGGTCACAATTGTGCGACCGCGATTAAGCCGATTGAACAATCATTGTACCGGCGCTTGTACATCTGACAGCTGGTGTGTAACTCCTCCGCAAGGACAAGTAATTACCCAAGAGCGAGAACTTCGTCAGGAGTTGAAGCGGAATATGCTGAGATCGCGCGCGCAGTACTACGCGAGAACTACTCCGCATTGTGTCGTTGTGATTCGACGCCATTATAACGGCAAAACCGGGCACGATTTGTCACATTGTGTCGCGTGAGATAACGCTTATTCACGATATTAACGACCTGCCGCTATATTTCGTAGCGGCGAGCTCGCGTTAGGCGTTCGCGCCTTACTGCGGAATACAACACTTGCCAATTTTAGCATCTGCAGCAAAAAGGATAGTTAACGATCCAAACTAATTATGCAAGAATATGACACATAAATTCATTTCGAAGTGACTAATTTGCTCAGTTATCAATATAAATAATCAAATTAAACTTCCGGATTATATTCGTTATGAATAGCAAAAAATAAACAAATGCATAATAGATATTCTATTTTTTATGTAACAAAAATTTGTTCAATATTATATAATGAAATATCAAAAATAATGACAATGTATAACAAACAAAAAAACAAAAAATAAAAAATAATTTAAAAAATTCAATAATTCAGATTGACATATTCGTCGTTCGGCTATTGCTATACTGTTTGGACAGTGGTTTCAGAAGTAGATAGAAATCATTGGTAGAACTATTGTGTATTAAGGTCCGATTGCACAAACGGTCTAGATTAAGCTGACTTACGGATTTCCTTCTTCCTTCCTAAATTATTCTATCTATATAACTGGAGAAAGAGGAAATTTACTCGACCGAAGTTAGTGTCAAACGATGTTGCACGTTCCTAATTCATCTCTTCGTTACAATCATGGGCCCACGTAGTCTCCTCTCGCTCACCTCGACCGTTCAATCGAATTGGCTGAAATGAAAATTTGGCGACGAGGCTTCCGGGATATCGTCCAAGTGTCTTTGATTTCCGGTATAGCCGACAGAATTTGTCGGCGCACAACGACATTTGCTGCCCGCGCAAGTACGCAATTAATTTCTGTCTGTGCTCGCCGCGGGGGAATGCAAATACGCGGGGAGATTTTGCAGGAGTAATTCGGAAGTGCCGCGGTATACCGCGCGCATTATGTTGCCTCTCCCAATTCTCTCGTCTCTTCCTCCTACGTCCACCCTCTCTCTCGTACAATCCTCCATCCCTCTTAATCTCTCTCTTTCTCCCTCTTTATTTGTCACGTTCTAATGCTCTCTGTCTCTTTTCCTCGACCTGTACGCTCAACTCACGCTAGCTTTTCGTGGGACTGTTTACGCGCACGTTCACACGCGACGTGCGCGATGCGCGCGTTTAGCACGCGTGAGCGACCGTATCTCCGCATCGCGGACGCGTGCACACGAACACGCATACATGCACGACGCGGCGGATGAGGGAACTCGAATGGTTCACGGGACACAAAGTTGTCGCCATCGATTCGCGTCGCGCATCCGGATAAACCCGCGGTCCTCTATATCGCTTTTTTGCATCTTGACAGTCGTTCCATCGTCCCTCGGTGTTTTGATTTTTTAATATGTACGCCACTTTATCGTGACGCGTGTGGGTCGATCCGATAAAAAAATCTCGTGCCCATCAAAATCGTTTCAAAAATCGCACATTTCAAGCAATTTCAACGAACCGCTTTTTTCAACAAATTAAGGGAACTGCTCTTTTCGATCATTTATATATTTTCCATAAAATAAAACACACACACTCATAACTTCGAGAAAACAAAAAAATGAGAAAATAGTAAATTGTAGAATATAATATAATATAAAACCGAAACTATAGAATATTGAAAAGAAAGCAGATCTGAACGATTGATTTATATGATGAATAATTTGAGAAACATGATGGAAACAATTATTTTTCTGGTCAAAATCGAAGTTCGGCTTGATCAAAATGCATGATAAAATAAAGCGAATTCGTGCCCGCATTTAGCGCGTGCAATATTGACTGCGGCATACATAAAGGAAAACCTTATAGAGAGGTACAAAGCTCTCCTTTTAGCGGGGCCTTGTGCAACGTACGCGGTAGCGTTTTGAATTTCAAAATTAATACCAGCACTTACTTGCTCGTAAGCGTCGCATTATCGCGGCGCTTTCGCGTCGCCCCTTTAAAAACCAATGATTCTTTTAAAAAAAACAATACGCGGACCATCCCCTTTCTTCTCGACGTTTCTCATTTCCTTGCCGGTCCGCATCACAAAGGAGCCGTGCTGCTCGCGCGGTCGATCATCACGAGAATTTAAAGTCAACTCTGCGACGACGTACATATCGTATACGGCGTCAATGGACGTCGACGCGACACGATTGACTCGATTGAAATTCATGGGGAAACGAATTCGTGGTTACGCGCCGTGAGAGAGATAAGAGACAATTCTCGAAATATACGCGACCCAGTTTCTCAGAAGCGCGCAAGCAGACTGTCTGGCATGCACCGAAAGCCCTTTTACATTTCATATGCCGCATGTATTCCCGATACGCCATAATAACGCGTTATACACTTGCACGTCCGTGAATTGTGCCATGCGCGAGGATACATCGGCGGTATCTTCGCACGTCAGTCTCCTCGCTCCTTTTCGAACGCGCCATCGATTTTATGCCATTTCGATCAGACCCGCGCGATTACGTCACCTCTCGACTTCGAAATGGAATTATTCGTAACTCGTGATCCCGCTTCGCGAGATAAGAGGATCCGCAAACAATTTCATGCAGCGATTTCAACAAAATCGTTTTTCTTTTTTTAGGACAAAACAAAGAGTTACAACGAACCTAACAATTATTTCTTAAAACGATTGCTTATCTTACCCAAAGCTACAATTCTCATGAGAAGTGTTCGCCATTATTTTTTGCTTATCACGTAGCAATTAGAATTAAATGTCGAGAAACAAATGTTATAACGATAATGATGCTGTTACCGAAATGTACAATGAATATTTTTATTAGAATTTCCATTTTACATTGACGCATATTAGCATTTCAGGGATATTGCATAACATTGCATTAAGCATAAATAATTCATATCAGAATAAATAATCCATGATGCATAAATAAATAAATAATTTGTTAGCTATCAACGATATCAATGCGAATATATTTGATAATATCAAACTTCATTAATTAATATTGATTTCATTTTCTTTTTGCAAATTTATTGTATTTCTTAATGGATTTTCTATTATAACTATATGTTTTCTACATGTCTATTCGAAAAAAATATACATAAATATATCGATTTTTATATCTTATATTGTATCTTATAATATCTCCATTTTTCACAATTAAACTCGGCACAAAACGTTATATTTAAAACTAAATGAACGAGCGAGATAATTTATCGAACGACTAATGGCCTAATATCAATGAAAGAGCTCGACGATTAAAAGTACTTGGGATTTGAAGAGCATTAATCGTACACGAAACGGAGAAAATAATTTAATTTGAAAGTAAAAATGCGATCCCGCTTTGCAAGTCTGATGGTGGGCCATTGTTTCCGCGCGCCTCTAAGACTCCCCATCTCGCTCCGCCATCGTGGAATGTGTCCGCGTCCTCTTTGTCCTTCCACTTTCCCGCTTTTGCCAACGTCTACCGTAGCCTCCTTTGTATAATCAAAACTCTCGAACAAATTTTCATATTGTTTGCGATTCAATTGGACAGGCAATTTCCGGCCGGTCTCCGAAAATATCTTCTCTTCTGCGGCATCAGCCTCGTCTTAAGCCACCCTTGGCCATTTTCCTCATTATCGCGTAACTACCTCGCGAGAGGATCTATACCTTGTGGAGAAAATGCCTCCGGGTGTGTCTTAGCCACTATTTATCTTAGCCATCGATGCTGCTTCATCATCCTCAATTCCAATCTCTACTTTATGCAGCAACAGATACCCTGAGGCTCATCCCGAGGAACTATCTAAGTTCGCGCAAAGCAAACTTAACATTACACGATGCTGGGAAATCATATATTAACAGAGAACGTTCGCTGATCTCAAGTACAAACCGAAACGGACTTCATTGCAAAATTACATAAGCGATGATATCACTTTTAATATAGATTTGAAAATGTAAATATAAAAATAAGAATGTGTTGATAAATAATAATAAAAATTTATTAATATTTCTTTTTTTCTTTTTTAATAACTAACTTTTTTTTCGTTTAAAAAAAAAGTAAAAATTAAAAGTTTAGAGTATTAAAATAATCATAAAAAATATCGTTACAGAATATTAAAACGATCATAAAATATATTTTTAGATAAAATGATTATCATTTTAAATTTACGATGACGACATAAACTCTTCCAATTTTAGATTATAACTACTATTCATACTTTTTATGCAGCAAAAATATGACCGCTATTTTTTACAGACATGATGCATGTTTTGAATTTTTCAATAAGCATTCATTGTTCCTAATGTTCGTACAATGTAGTCATAAATGTCCACGGCGATAGAATCGCAAAAATTATAAAGGCACATAGAACGATTGCGCGACGTCGCTTTCAGTGTTGCCAGGAAGCTTGTTTATGCCTGGTCGTCTAATTGCGAGGGATGCCATAACTCAGTTTTATGACTTGTCACGATTCATTACCGCGATAACGTTCTCTGATGCAGTCGCCAGAGCTTTCAGTTAGTTTCCTAATTTTTTTATGTATAATGCAAGCTTCCTTTATGCGAGACGTGACCTCGGTTCTCGAGATCTTCCCTTGATCCATTAGCCGAATGGACGGTAGCGTGGCATGTTGTAGATTAACTCGATGTTAATCCAAAGAAGGACGTATTACAAATAAGGAAACGGACCAGAAAAGCGGGACACATTGCTCGTATTTCCCGGACCCTTCTACGCCACTAGCAGCAGGCTGGACACGTTCCACCCCGACAGGGGGCAGAAGCAGAACCAGATTAGAACCCGACAATCAAGCCAATTATACACTCCGGTGACGCTGACCCAGCTTCTCTTCTAGCCCTCTGTGCCGTCTACTTCACCCTCGCTACTCCTCCCTTTCTTCTCTGGAATCTGGAAGGTTCTCCCGGCTCTTCTCTCTAGCGAGTCGCACCGAAACCCTACCCGAAGAACTCATCAGATCTCCCGTAATCCCCGTGGTACGAGACCCGAACGAATTGCCCACGGAATTAAGCAGCTCGCACGAGACATTCAATACGTGTAAGACCGTACGAGCTGTAGAAGAGGATCTTTTAGAAAGCACAGATAGCTTGTACCGAACACCGCAAAACGTTCGCGCAATGTAATTCCGTTAAAGAGCGAAGAAAAACTTAATTATTTACGCGGATATTGATGTTCTCTTAAAGCTAGCAATGCTTCGATATATCGCTATAATTATTTCTCGATATAATTATTTCTCGATTATTACTTATGACTGATAACTCATTAGTTATTAATCAAGTATAAAGCAAGTAATCTGTATGCCATATTCCGACGATATTCAATCTCGAATAATTTAATTTAATTCGTATTAAATTCGACATCTTATTTGCTCTTCTATTTAATTCCCTTCGTCAATCATCGATGTAATATGCTTTTGAATTTAACGGTATATAACATGGTACATTTTTCGAAAGATAGATCTTAAAGATTTACATAATTTTTCATCATTGGCAATTCTTTGGATAAGAATTAACATTTACTGAGCCTACTATGATACTTTCATATGCAAGGTCGACAATGCGCCCTTTTAAGTGCAGACAGGAACGGGGGTTAAGGGATGTAAAGGCAAGAAAGGTGAAGAGACCCGACGCTTAGCTCCTTGGAGGGAACTGTTCCTCCGGGCCAGAATGACGTAGCGAGATCGGCTGAGGTCCATGTCTGAAGGAGCACGAGCGGCAGATTGCAGCCCAGGTCTTTGGAGGATCATCAAATTAGCGGAAGAGTCTTTGAGGCGTCTCCTAGAGGTGGCCAACTTGGCTGGCTCGTCATAGCCTCTCTACCAGAATTATGCCCCCCGCGACTCTTTTACCCGAATGGAGTTACAAACTTCAGCCTTCCTACCAAAGATAGAAAGGGCTTCCTTCTTCTTTCCCTTTCACGCCCACGTCTCTTTCTCACGTTCGACTTCCGTCTCCTTTGCTGTTGAACGTGACGCTAATGTCGGTTGAATGCAACCAAAGAGAACTCTCTCTTTCTCTTTCTCCCTGGGGTTTCGGTGCCCAAAACGACCGACAGCGCTTTCTACACCGGCTAGATATAAATGAACGAACTTCTAGAACCTACCGGGAAAAGACGTTAGACGTGAGCAGTTTCAGCCGCGGATTACTCGCGCAAATACGTATCGCCAAAGTAATGGTCACTGCCGTTACATACATATATATTTGTTTAGCTGGATGAATTTTTATACAATTTTCTTGCAAATATTGCAGTTACCGAATATATTTTTCATTTTAATTTGTGTAATAAAATATGAATTCTAATTCATAAAAATGATTAATTTTCCTAATGAATTTTCTCCTTCTTGTTAATAATTAAAATAATTAGTTTAATAATTAATATCTTGAAAATTAAAAATTTAATTTTCGAGTTGAGTTTTTTCTAGGTGAAGAGTCTAGAGAAAGAGTCAAGAATGTGGGAGGAATGTTTCTCGTTCCACGCCCGGACAGTATTTAATGATTCTCCCACGTAGACCGAGCTGTATCATGGCCGAACAGGAGAAGAATATTTCGTGCAATGTTGAGCGTAGGCGCGGGACGATCGATCGAGGCACGCAGCGGAACCGAGCCGCGCGCGCGAGGTGGATGCTGAGTCTCGTAAAGCGCAAAACCGCGAAAGCGCGCGCTTTGTGATTTCATGTCAACGGAAAAATCAACCGCGTACAACTGATGTTGCGCGATATATATCGGATATTTTTAACTCAAGATGGCAACATACTCTCTCACACGTGCCTAACACGGTGTGCGCGCGCGAGCTCATGAAACACACATGGAAAACGCGTAAATGTTTTATGACCCTTCGTCTCCCTCGCTGTAATGTACTACCAAACCCGTAGTGTGCCGGCCTGGTCGGCGGAAACTGGGGCAGAAACACAAAGCCTGCCCACTGCCCGGTCGAGATACCGTCGACAATACCTGAACGCACTGGAGAAAGGACACTCTTTCTATGCCTTCGCGCGTAGAAGCGGACCAACCTATCGCTGATAAAACCCGCTGAAAAAGCCCAGAATATTTTCCTAGCACTTGCCCGAAACTCCTCTTGCGCGTTCGCTCCACGACTATGGTTCTTTTTGTTCGCGCGCAAGCGTTCGAGCGAGCGAGCGCGGAGGCTGTGCAAAATCCGATAAGCCCGCGTGTAAATTACGTAACGAAAAAAGTTCGCTCGATATTGACTTGTACACGTCACGGGATTACGAGACTCCATTGACCTCGTTTCGACTGACAGTTGCGTTGCGCGATAGGATGAAGTCCATTAAATGAAATCAAGAACTACAACACGTCATCCTTACCTGTAGAAGGCAGGAATTTCCAACACACGTATAGATCCGAGATAATATACTCGTAACTTCACGATAGTACCTTTATCTACACGATGACGTTTACTCACGGGATAATTTTAGCCAAGTAAGCCGATAGGAATTGAGAGCGGGCGAGTCGATCTTTGTAGGAAAACCTAAAATGAACGTGATGTCAGCCTGGCTGGCTGGGCCGGCGTAAATATTTATATTAGACACGTGCCGACGGAGCAATCGCGAAATGATTTAAGTAAATGGACGGTACATGGATGGGGACGGGGAAATCGGTCGGAAATATGGTAACACCGGTGAGCAAAGAAAGTTAGGCCGGCTGATATTTCCGCCGAAATCTCGCCGATATTTCCTCCAATACTTCTACTGTTTAAAGAGCGGCTGTCTGGAAATAGTAACGGCTAATGGTGCCTCGAGTGTTTGCACGATCTTCGACTATTTTTAGGTATTCGCAACGCGAATTTCGTGGCTGCCTATATACATTCAACATACCGTACACCACGTATGTACCACCCAAGTGTATACAAGTTTTTCCTTTCGCACAGTTCCGCGACGGACCATACTGAAACGTTTTGCGATCTCTCTCGATGAAATTTATTGTAATTGCATGTGATCGAAATAATATATAAATATTTATGAATGGTTTTTATTTTCTCGTTCTAAAAATTCATGAAAAAACTGTTTTCCTCCAAGTAAATTTAATTTCATTTATCCTGACACCCTAATCCTCACAAACGTAACGAGGAACTCGCGGTTTTGTTCTTTCTATTTCTTCTTGCTATCTTCGTGTCAGACTTTCCCCTACTTCCTGCGGAACGGTTTACTACCCTCGGACGGCACTCAGTATCGTGGAAATAAGTTCGACACCATGACTGGCCACGAGGGGCGCGTCCTTGTTCGCCTCAGCAAACGTTAAGGGGGTTTGCTCGCGCAATTCCTATTTCTCGCGTTTCCCACGATGTTTTCCACGACCGCGTCGGGGCAAATAAAGTTTTCTCAATTTCCACGGGAGATCGAGCCGCCGTGCGCACGCAAGTGGCGCAGGAAAGGTGCGCTGCATCGCGCTATGCACGTTCACCGTAAAAAGGTCGATCCGCGGTGAACGAGGTCTGTACCGAACCACCGTCGACCGTCGTGATCTCATGGCGAAACGAGCTCTCCGCCTGATCAAACTTCTAAAACTGGGACATTATTTTTCCGCCGGAGGGACGCATTCAATTTCCGTTTCGCGCTCGTCCGCGCCTGTCTCTAGGAACTCCGTCAAGGATGTCGCCAGCGATATTAGAAATCGTGACGGGTCGGGAAGAAAGAAAAACTAAAGAAAATAAATCCAATTGTGTAACGGGATAAAGAGAGAGAGAGCGAGAGATGTTTCTGCGATGCATAGTTTTGTATAACTTTATATTGTTTAGATTCTCCTATCTTTGTGTGCGTGATATTGGAAAATAGAAAAGAACGCGAAATTATCCCATGTGCCACGGGAATAAACGTAAAATATTCATTTAATATATATATATATATATATTCATTTAAAAAAAAATAAAATTACTAGCTTGTGGTAATTATTTCACATTTACATTCGCAATTACATTTGCATTAACATAATTGTTTCGGCATAAAAAATAGAAATTGCGCTGACACGAAAATACTTGACTAAAAATATTGTGTTGAACGACCTTGTTTATCCGCAAAATTAAAAGGCGTCGCGTACGCATTCGCCAGCGAGAGCGATTTTCTGATCAAAGGATCAAAGGCGCCGTAAAATCGCGCGGACGATCCGGTCATCGAGATCCGGCCCGATAATACTCCGTCGTCACACCGAGTTGTTTCAATTTTCCTATCCGGTCCGACGGCAGAGTCGTTCCCTCCTTCTAATTACTAGCTCAGCCCGGTGTAATTACCCGCTACGCTCGCACCGCCACACCGGCGGAAAAGCGGCTCGTCGACCGACAACGGCGGTTCGGTTTTCTCCCTACTCTCCAGATGAGAACGCGAATCGCGGGAGCGACGAGACCGGTCGCCGCGAGTCAATAACGGGCCGCTCCGTTCCGTGATTTGCATGACAATCGGCTCGACTCGAATCGTCGACGTCGTCATCAGCGTGACGGATCTGCTCCGTCGTTCTCAAAGCAAAAAGCCTTCCCTTCCCGAGAGCGCGTACGCACCGCCATTCCATCCGAGCTTTTACCGACCCCCGTTCCCTTTCCCCGTTTCCCGGCCGTTACCGCGACAGTCTCTGTTGCACGCACATCGGGACCTGCACGGGATTCCGTCATGCTCTCGACCCGGCAAGTTAAGAGCCCTAATTAAATTCAGTCTGGGTACTCTTACCGAGCTCGGTCCATCGTTCATTAAGCGTCGGATCAAAGTGATATTCCCGTAAAGTAGTTCCACTTCGTGGTGAGGGTTCACCCTTTCTACCTCACCTCCCTCGACACGTTTCCATGCTCGCTATCATCGGTGTGGGGTGGGAGAACATCGTGACTTTCCTCTAGAGATGTAGGTGAATCTTTTATGCCGTCGTCGTACGAACGATTAATTACCTGGTAGAGTCATTGCGAGATGTTGTCTCACTTAGAATAAAGAACAATGAAGTGCGCCACATGGAGGTGATTTCCTTCATAGATCAATATAGCATAACTATCATAATTCCCTTCAAATAAAAATTTTTTGTATTGATTGATTCTGTTAACTAAAATAAACAGCCTGAAGCAACAGAATATTAAAATATGCGAAAAAAAAAATAGATTCTCGTATTCTCTGATTTTATCGAGATCTGTGGATTTATGTAAACAAAAAAAAAATTAAAATAGGGAGCACAAATTAATTTTTAAATGTATATATGTTATGGATTAATTTTAAAACTTCAAGAAATAAAATTAAATTTTATTAATAATTTTTATAATATTTTTCAGTTATTTTTCCTATGGCATTATTGGAAAATTAGATCCAAGATGTTTTTTTGTACCATGAGTCTTAAGCCGAATCTGAGCAAGTGAGCACAAATAAATACGAATGAACAACTTTTTCCAATAAGTGTGAACGATACCGCCGTAAATTGTCTATTCGCGCTCGCTCGCTTAGCAAATCCGGCTTTAGAAAGATATGCATGATAATTTTGAATAGAGTTGATCTATTCCATTTCGATTAAAAATTAAAAATTTCGAGATACATCATCGCTCTATTTAGTATAATTAACACTATATTAGCTAGTTTCATATTAGAGCTACAATAGCTCTTGTACGATTAATAGCCTGCGAATGAGCTATAGAAGGCAACGAGTTGCAGCTGTTACACAGGGTGGATGTGAATAATTAGCGGCTCATGTAATTCCCTGATCATTAATAATAATAACATTTCAAATATGTAATTAAACGGGGCATGTGATATTTTACAATGTAATTATATTATACTCCGGTCTCTTTTTCTTATATGGATGTCCGTAAAATTAAAAGAGAAGCTTGTCGTACCATCATAAATTCATCGTAGAGATAGGAGATCTCCGGATAGGCGATGAAGTCGACCATGTTGTTACGATGTATAAACTGAATAGCAAATAACGCGCACTAATTCCTGATTACACGTAGGAATAAAACTCGACAGACCGTAAACGGTCACCGCAATTCAGTACGCGTAATTTTCACAAATTCCCCTTTTTAATATATGATCACAATCTTAATGTTGTCATATAAAATTATTGCACTGCATAGCTTCACTCAAAGACATTTACTAACAATTACTTTTGATAAAATATTAATCATAAAATGTTAAATATAAAACTCTGATCACTGTCACCAAAAATACGCGCACGATTTCTCATTTACGATTGTTTAAAGCACTCTCGTTCTTGATAGTCATCAAGAACGGCGCACGTGGCATTTCGGGCTTATCAAAATCATATTTATTCCAATGTGGAACTGCGAGGCCGATTGATGCGCACAAAATCTTCCGAATTTTTTTTCGAAGCGAATCAGAGGGACAGTTTCCTAATAAGTTGGAGGCGTAGCAATCTAATGCACACGCACGAGGGAAAGAAGAAACGAGGGAAAGAAACGATACCGAAGGGCGCGTGTAACTATTCCCAGGGCTGTATCGCGGAAGTCGAAAGGGAAGGTCCATGAGACGACCACGAGGGTGGAAAACGGACGGCTTTGTGTGCGCGGCGGTACGTAGAGACGGAGAAACGGAGGGAAACGCGATGGTGTACGTGTGTACATCCGCGTGCAAGTGTAAGGGGGCCGCGTGTATAATACAGAGGAAACGAGAAACCGGTAGACCGCGCTTGCGAACGAAAGCACAAGGGAGAGTAAGCTCGGTCACTGAGGCGTCGCCACTTGGCTTGCTTCTCCTCGGGAGTGACTCCCCCCCGTCGGGTTCCAATCCCCTACCATTTCCATCCCTCCTCGGCGTTCCTCCGTCTTCGTCTATTTCCTCCTCGTCTTCTCTCGTCTCGATATCTTATGCCTCGCGAAAACGACCCCCGTTGCCGCGATGCGCAGCCAGAACCGCGTAATTGTTTGATGACGATGGTGACTAAGACCTTGTTTCAACTCGGTACGTAATAGACACGCGATAATTACGTAACGATCTGACGACACTTTACACCATGTACGCGAAATATAATGGCTATTTTTAATATACTTCGTCGTCGAATTATAAATCCCTTTTCGCTACGAAGCTAAATCCAGTCCGTTATGTCACGAAACGAGAGAGGTACTTATGAAAAATATACGGAGCGAAATACGAGGCGAAAAATTAATATAACGGTGCATTATCTTTAGCTCTGTACAAACCAAGGTAACGATAGGGCTTCGCGAAAAACCGCCATTTTTATTATTGCGTCACTCACAGACAGTGAATTATGCACAGTGGACACTCGGAGTGTCTGAAATCGTTGAAACGTCATTGAACTCAAATGCGGCGCAGGTGCATACTGCAGTTGCAAAAACTTCGTTAGGAGAGAAATGCAAACAATGCACGGGTTCGGACAGCTCCGTTCTTTTCTTTGGGCCTTCGCGTTCACGAGCGCACCCGACCGCCTCGTTTTTCCTCCCCTTTTTTCCAAGCTTCACGTCGAGTTTTGCACGCGCGAGTATCGCTCGCCTTATGCAAATCCGTGCAAACTCCTTCCTCGCTGCTTCCCCTCAACCATTCCATTCGCCTTCTCGCTGTGCCTACGTTTCTTTGCCTTCGATACCGGCGTAAACCCCATGGCGCGACACCGCCAATTACACCCTCGTAAATCGGCCCGCCAATTTGTCACCCGCAATTCGTCCGTCTGAATTTCAACGTTCCTTATCGTCACCTCGACATCTTCGCCAGAAGCTTTCCCTCTCCCTCTTTCTCTTTCTCCCTCTCTCTCTCTCTCTCTCTCTCTCTCTCTCTCTCTCTCTCTCTCTCTCTCTCTCTCACTTTTTCCTCGTGATTTTGACACGGAAAACGAAGATCTCTAGCGGCAACGGCCGGAGAACGGGCGTGAACTTTAATGCATTTTTTCAATTCTCACGAGGGAACCGCTGCCAAGCGATTACGCGCAAGGCGGAACATTACTTTCCGCATACAGCATGACGCTCGCACGATGCCTCAAAAGTGCATTTTCATTCGACGATTCTTATGATATCAATTTGCCATTTTGATCGATTTTTATCGTTCCTCAAAATGCAGTCATTTCCATTTCTGTCGAATATCGAGATTCTGAGATTATAACATCCACGGACAGATCGGATTCCTATCCACGAGTAGTAACACGTATACGAATTTTTCTGTCGCCCGCGAGATACCAGCGCCAGAACATCTGGCGATCTGTTAATACTGAGGCTGCCTAGACCAACAAGACGGCCAGGCATGGCTTACGAGATAAAGCAAATAAACAAGAATTAAATCTGGAAGGTTTTACCGCAGCGGAAAAGATTCCGATATTTCTATGCGGATTCGGTACAGCAAATGAGACCGAGGAAAAAATATAGGGAGAAATAAATAAAATCTAGAGGCGATTAACTGCAATGCATTTAGATCCATCGAACGAATTACATTAAAAATCCTTTACCTTTTTCCGTTGAAAGAAATAATTTTCGACGGCGTCGAATGACGTAATTTTATTTTACAGCTCGTTTAATGACGATGTTGATACGGCGGTGAGGTCTGCGGTATCGTATACGAAAGTCGAAGCGGCGTGTAACGCGTCATTAAATTTAGCGTTCAAGGAAGGAACGGGTATCTGAATCATCGGACGTATGTATAGCAACAAGTTTGACACGCCACGTCAAGCGACGCTGGAAGTATTACGGAAACGGCCGGAAGCGGGGCACCCAAATACTTTCTGTTTCTCGTGAGCGCAAACGGGCGCGTGCGCACGTGCAACGATCGCTTCCGCAGTAAGCGCGAGCTAAGTATAGACGATGTTTGGCCGACGGCATTGTTATTGCTTGCGCGGCAGCGCTGCTCGGCTTCGAGATCCTGTGTTTATGAAGGGTTGCTCGGCCGAGTTATGGCCTCAGGTGTATTCGGATATTACGACTCGACTAGGTCCGATTGGCAAACGAGCGCGTGCATCGTAAATGCGCGTATATACCACGAACGCGGGTGTTTAGTCGCGTTTACAGGAACCGTATCAATGAATGAAATCGGCATCTTGGAGGAAGCTCCGTTACCCTCGTGAAACGGCTCATAAAACCGCTCCGGTGAATATAAGCGCTAGATTAAGATTTGCATAACCGTCGCGTTTTTGGTCGAAGCGTTTTAATGTGATCGGGCTAACGCGACTTATGCATACATAGCGCGACATAGCGTTACATAACTTTATGCAACTTCACGCTGAGATTGCAATCTCTACAAGCTCGCGATGAGTTCAAATTAGCGTAATGTATAGCGAAAACTGAGAGATTCTAGACCCGATGCGCGTTGATCAAAGTGAAATCCGTAAGCTCCTGACGAGCATCTGTTTAAATATCATTCTGCCCTATCTTATCAAGACACGGCAAACGCGACAGAAGGATGAATACATGCCAGTGGCATAACAGTCAAAGGCAGCTGTTCATATATGCCCTAGTTAATATCACGAAAGCAAAATTCGCAAATGGCGCTTTTAAACAAATCTTGAATCTTATTTTGAATCTTTTTTTATTTCTCCTCTTATATTTATTTCTCTCTCTGAGAAAAATATAAATGAAAAGATAGATATAAATAAATAAAACAGATATATAAATAAAAGGTGAGACTTTGGCTTTCATTATCATGTTTCATATCTATCAAATATATGTGTGTGTGTGTGTGTGTGTGTGTGTGTGTGTGTGTGTTATTTTTATTTTTGTTCTTCTTATGTTTTCTTAAATTAGTAATAAATTGTATCTTGCCTTCACTTTTCTTCAAATATTTATTAATCTCAAAAATATATACATATCAGTATTGCGATAGATATGTAAATGTGAATATCATATTATACTGAATCCGTAGGTTTGTTAAACCCAAATGGGGGATCAGTATCATTCCTGCGGGAATCATAAATATATATCGTTTTGCGAGACCGTTGTGCCGAAAAAAAATGTATTTAGGTATCACAAACTTGTTTTTCTGTTTTAAGTAATTTCAATTGAAAGATACGTTCGATCGAATGCACGTTGTAGCACTGCAAAAATCCTAACTATCGGTCAGAGTTCCAAGTTAACCGAACAAAAAACCGATATATATTTCTGTCGTCGGATTGTGGACTAAACCGCGCAATTTCGGACGGGGCGGTTTCGCCGCGACGCATATATCACGGGAATCGGACGTGCAGATTTTTTTCAGATATATCTCGCGGGCGGCCAACACGCGGAAACCGCGTGCATGCAAAAGAAGAAAAAAAATAAAACCGTCGGCGTACACGCGTACGTGCGTCTGCCTCTTCATAAAGTCATAACTCAACCGTACCCTCCCTCCCGACGTACATCCCTCGGCATAACATTTAAAACGATTTCCGCTGGCAGCCGTGCCAAGACTGTAGCAGCGTTGTTTCGGGGATAGATTAACGAAACATAACGCCAGTACTCGCTACGGACTTTCAAGGGGTAGCTTAGATAATGGGAAGGGGCGTGTTGGCACCGCTCTGGCAGTTAAGCAGCATTCAGTGCCGGCGATGCCACGGCTCGGTTTCCGGGGCCACGATCGATGGAAAATTTCAGAAGTTTTCAACCCAGGTCTTCGAGAGACCTTACGCAACAACGGGCAAAGGAGATTTAATTATAAAAAGTACAAATACAATCACATTACGGAAAGAAGCAAGACATCGATATACGAGAAGCCGAATATCACGTGCTACAGAGACGATAAATGTCCGGTGAAAATATCTCGAACGTCCCGAAGATATCGTAACTTTCTAACATTGTACGAGGGAGAGTTACGTCGAGTTAGCAACTCAGACGGCGGGGATAACGGTGTACGTCCAGCGTTATTTACGACATTACTCGCTATAAATATGGAGGGGAAAGAGAAAGAAAAAAAAACCACGTCCGTGTTCGGACCCTACGATTATGAAGCACCGTTTCTTTCGCCCTTCTTTATGCTCTTGAGACCGACTTTCTTCGTTCGCTGCATTCGCGATTCGGACGAATATGCGAGGATGTGCGATTCCTCCCCGTAGAAGAGAAATGCGAAATTTTCGTGCTACCGGGAAAGGGGTATAAGAATGCGCTTATCCGGTCCTGGCATTTGCGGGGAATCCCGCACAGAAAGTCTGATGATACATCGCGGACTCGCCGTGCCATCCCCGCGAACGCGGCCCTTCCCTTTACCCGAACGCCTCTCTTGGTCCCTAAACGGACTCTCGGCGTTAAGAGATTAACTCGTAACGTCACGTCGAGCCATTCTAATATCCCAAATCGCCGAAATCAGTCGGAGAAACAGTATACGGCGATAAGTATCCGTTACTGTCGCACGTGTCCAACACTTTTTGCGCGCGAACCCATCTCGATTAAAAATTACAGCATTCGCGCGTATGCTCAATGACCGTTCCATGAGACGAAAATCGAAAACTAAATAAATCGATATTTCGATGTCTCGCCCGCAAACTTGGAGCCGCTCCAACGGTCTCGTTGCAAAACGAACGCAGCGTCTCTCGGCGTCTCACGATAGCTAATTCACGCGTATTCGTAATGCCGAACAATTTTGGGTTACTATATCGTCGCGCATACGCTACATGTCGATGGAACTTTGCGATTAAGAAAAATATATCGCCTCTTCAGAGTACGTACGTCTCCGACTCGTCGGCCGCACATTCGCAGCACGGCGGACTAACGAGAGAGCGCTTATTAAGCGAGACCGAAATAAGATTTCCGCGATGGAGTGGGCGCGACACGGAATGAGGTGGCATTAATGGAGTATAATTGGTCGAAAAGTAGGCAAACTACTTGCAGTAAACGTTGTAAACACTCACCCCTGGTAAAGTCCGCTTCTCATGCAGAGCGTTCTGGGCGCTGATTGCGCTGTCACGGCTGTAGTAGGTGAGGAACGCACAGCCTGAAAACGAAGAAAAACAGAAATCTTATCTCTCGCGAAGATTAACCCACGGTTTTGCCGCGCGTTACGACGTAGCATCCGCTAGAGCTCTTTATGTACACCTTTATCACAAAAGCATCGAGAGAGCCGCGACATGCAGGCACGCGAGAATTCGGGCGGGGTTATCACTTAGAGAAATATTACGACGTGCTTGCGAGGCAAGGTTTATCGGTCGCGCAACGTAAAATGAAAAAGCTTTTTGCACAGCTGGTAGTTGAGATCCGTCGAAATAAAAGTTTTACATCGTTCCCGTTCTTCGCATCAACTAGGACGGAGCGCGCCGAGTTTAATGTCGATCATGGATAACGCGATCTCTCGAGTCGTACTCGCGGTGCACCGCAATTACGTGACGCGAGTCAATGTGTTATTGTAATTAGACAGGTCGGCGGAAAGTTTCGCGCTGCGTAATTGCCGGCACATTCGCGAAACTTTTGCGCCGTAGTTTTTATGATGCACGACGTGCAAAATACCGAAGACCGAAGCGGTTACCCGGAGTTCGCACCCCCGAAAACGGATCTCACGCAGTCGCGAATCGACCGGATTCTTTGAAGCCGCGAACGTGCGTTATCACGCGAAAATAAACATGACGTTCCCGCTCGCGCGCTGTCTCGGTCATCATCAAAAATCCCGGTCCGTCGAGATTTCGGCCATTGATTTTGTCAACAACGGAAAAATAATTTCTGCAGGGACACCCCCGGGAATTCATCACTCGCGCGACACATTTCGATTCCCACGCGCGATATACCGTTACTCGTAAAATACGTCGCTTAATCGCGCCCCGTAGAACACGTTATGCGAGTCCGCTACGCTATCATCTTCGTCAGATAGTAATATCGATGTAGCGACGGAAACAACCCACCTACACCGCCAGCGTCGCACTCACGCAAGCCTCGCGCAACACTCTAGAATCAGGCCGTTATCTTATGGTTGATATAAATAGCCCTGTATTAGTTGCACTTCAAAAGTTCATATGCTACTTATCTGCCACCGTAAAATTGTATACAGACTTATAATTTATACAAAGTATACTGTCTCTTATCAGATCAATAAGGTCAATTTCAAAAATCGTTGCCGCGAAGTGATATTGTAATTTAATCCAATTCTCTCGCAGAAGACGAACATACGAAGATAACAATCGTTATTCGCAGTAATAAGACGTCAGTTAGAATTTGATATAATATTGTAATGCAAAGGATATCGAAAAATAAAAATCTGTGTCTGTGGAATCAATTCTTGCAGGCCATACTCGATTTAAGAAATAACGTCGATATCGCGGCGGGTTAAAACGATGGTAATTAACCCGAGAATATTGGACGGTGCCTGAACCAGACCATTATCGGCTATCGCACTGTCGAGCAAACCTCTTGGGACCGCCTTCCTATCGGTCTGAGAATTTATTCAAAGGGCCTCTCGGTCCTATCTGATCACCATTTGACTATCTCAACACAGGGAGATGGATGTAAGCAAGCACGCGCAGCGCAAAAGCCGCGGACAGACCTCGGATAGCCAAGATTGCGCAAATATTTATGACACGACTCTATCAGCGCGATTCTGTCACTTACGGAATTCATTAAATTCATTAAGTACACTCACGTGCGGCAAATCCATTCGCGTACTTATGTAATCTCAATCTTAATTTATGCCCAAATATATCACACGCGAACGTTTCACTTCTTAATAATTATTTGGTGAATCGAATCGTTTATTACGTTATTATATAATAATACGTTTCTATCAATAATACGTTACTATACAAAAACAATTAAGTTTAGCATTTAATAATCTATGCATACGTACAGTCTCCAGTTTGCTTAATTTTTCTATCAATTATTTAATCCGTATATATTACTTAAGCAACCTAATTAATTAGCGTACAAAACTGTCGATACATTTACAAATCACTATATTTTGTATCAGCGAAGAGAAAAGAGTTAAATGAACCATACAAGTTTTGCGACGTGATACTTGAAATGTTTTAATCTCGCGCGAGGATTTCGACGACGCAGTTTTATGACGACGGCGCACCGGTGTGAACACACTCTCTCTTCCGAGGATCTTTCTCTTCTTAACGAGTCACGTCGCGCAAACGAGAGAACAAGAAAGTAAGAGAGACGCGAGACGCACTGCGCGCACTCGTAATTTTTCATGTGGCACGTCGCACGCGTCCAAAACTCGCGCGGTTATCTCCGGCACCGCAGTACGTCTCATTCGCACGTAGGACGTCCAACCTAACCCGGGGGCAAGCCCGCGTATAAAAGCTCCCATCGTCGGAGGAAAAGCGAGGGATGGAACGCGCCGTGGTGGCCGAAAGTTCGTGCGGGGCTGTAGCCTGCGGCCGGTCACGACGCCGCGGGTACTCGACGTCAGATACGGGAATACATGCCCGTAATCCACGCTCGCTATTTCGGAAATGCCCGAAAATATTTATAAACATCGCGGTCGCGCTTATCTTAATTGCATTGGGGACTGGGGCTCGCGTGGCTCCCCTATTCTACGATCCGGATACCAGAGGGAATAGAAAACTTCGTCGCGGCGGCAAATCGCAAGCCCCACGGGCCTTCCGACGATGAATTAGTTCCCGGCGACGCGACAAGAACAGGGACAATCGTTTCCTCGCGCGTTGCCATGAATCTCCCCGCTGCCATTGTCTTTTTTCGGTTAAATTCAATCTGCGAGCGACGCAATACGGTCCACTCAGGGAAAATAAGATACTTCAGTTACGAATGAATATACACGTTCGTAGCGCGGTAAACATGCAAGTTTGACGTACAAGTTTGACTTTGGAGTCTGTTTACTCCGCTACCGGAATAGCCGCGTTTGAGGCTATTTTCTAACTGGGACAGTTCGGCTACTGCCCGAAAATACAAAGAGTTAATTCAGTTTTCAGTTAATGAAATGTCTAGATATAAAGTTAGATTGTGTCACTGGAATATTTAAAGAACTTGGAGAAAATTATCTTTCCAAATAAATTCCAATTTCGCTATATAAGGTAATTAACACGACGTGGAGGTAACGATTATACAGCGATTCCTACACACCTCCTCCTCGACATAGTCGTGTCGCGTCTAGCGTAGGCAATTACGATAAGGCTTACGATTAGCTTGACAGCGAAGCGTCGAGTGGCGGCGCGGCCTCGTGCAAATTGCAGATGGAACAGTTATACGTTTGGTAGTGTAGGAACAATTCACTGATTCTAGATAATGAAACAGCTTGTCATCAAGTATGTGCATAGTCACCTGTGTAGCGAAGTTTCGTCGTATTCGGGTTTACGCATACGAATATGGAAGGCGCAAATTGTTGTGTAGAGAAGTTTGTCTCATTGCTAAGTTTCTAACAAAGATACGAAGTAAAAAGTGGATCGAAGTTGGCGTCGTGTGTTCCCGATGTGATTTGCACATTCCGTAGGTGCTTAATTTCAACGGGCACAAATTTAATTAATTCAATTGAGATTAATTATCACAAGCGGGTCCATGCGGGCCTCGCTGATGCGCGAGGCCAATTTGCGAGAACGACCATCGTGGCGTCGTGTTTCTCTTACGTTGTTACACTTGTCGCGATGCACTGTGTAAAACTCAAATGACCAAACAGTAAGCATTAGTAAACGCGATATGCAAATTAAATGAGATTGAAACGATATAAAGCATAATAAAGTGTAACAAGGTTTTTTGATATAAAATCGCAATAACGCGACAATAAGATCAATATACTATATAAATATATCGTGCAATATTGTGTTTTTGCGTTTGTGTGTGTGTCACATAAATATTATAAAGTTAAATTTTCACAATGACGATACAAAATTTCTGCCGATATTGATTATTGTACAATGCGATTATTAATGTTTGTGACAATATGTAAGCGAATCGGAAATGCAAATAGCGATGGAGCTATTGTTTAAACACGCGTGGAAAAAAAGTGCCATGCATTATATATGAAAAGGTCATCGTTACGGATTCGCTCCGTGATCCGGAGGAAAGCTTTCATTCGTCTTGAGAAATATATGACAGGAACACACACACATGTAAATCCAATGGAGTCGGATTATAGACTGTTTTACGCTGATTCGAGTGAAAGCAAATACGTTGTCGGACGGACAAGTAGATAATCAAGTAGTTCTTTTCTCGTGGTTACGGAACGTATGCGAAGAGGCTGGCAAAACCCCGAAAGGTATGAAACCGTGAAGGAGGACCGTCTAGCTTGAGTTTTTGCCTATAAACCTGCCGACGTGTATCGCGAAAAGGTAGGAAAGACACATAGATAAAGAGAGCAGGATGAGAAATACAAACGAGAGTTGATGGCATCGTCCGACGTCGACGAGGCGAGGTGGTTAAAGGGGGTTCAAGAGTAGAAGAGCGTTTTATTTGCGAGGCAATGCGACGGCTAATACACCAGTCACTGGACAGCGTCCAAGTCATAAAATGGATTTTATGACGCCGATCGATACAACGAGATCTCTCTCTCTCACTTTCCGACAGTCGCCATTCCTTTCTTTCGCCCTCCTGTCTGCCGATGCCCTATATCGGTCCATACCTTTCGAGGGATGGTGGCTTTGCGAGTCCACGTTCATTCGAGCAAACTCGAATACTGCGAAAAGAATCCAATCGATTTGTTTCTCACGTTTTTCAAACACGATAATACAATCTCATTCTTGATCATTGAAGTTTTATATATCTATTATATTTTTTCGTTATCGTACGATGTAAAAATGTAATGTCTTTTGTAAATAAAAATTAATAATTTATGAGATATCTGGGGAGATAGGTGGAAAACAAAAATTTGCTAATACACGACGAACTAAGTTGTGTATTAGCAAGTTCAAAAATCCCAAAGTGAAAAGAAACGCGCGAAAGTTAAATCCGACGGTGTCTAGAGCGAACTCTCTTTTAACCCTCAAATCATGCCAGTACTGCTTGTCGAAAATTGGAAAGTAAAAGCTCCCAAGTGACACGGTGAACAGGAATGAAAAGTTTCTCGACCGCGTAGTCGAAGAAAGAGCGCGTCGCACCAACCAAATTGCTCTTAACCAGGTACTAGGCAGGCCGGGAATGAGGATTTTACGGTTCTCCTAATGAATTGAAACGAAACGAGCCTCCGGCAGACTCACCCACTGGCCGCACCCACACATCACCCCTTATAGTATACGAAAGTCGTCGTTCCAGCGTGGGGACCGGCTTGTCGGGGACCACGCAGAGGTGGAATTTGCATCTTGGGCGAAAATTGAAATGCACCGGTACAATGGACAGAGAAGAGTGTCCTGCGAAATGACTTTTATAATAGGGACGCAGGTAATATAACTGCGGTGGCGGAACGAGAAGCGCTTCTAACTGACATACACACCGTCACCGAGGTGTGTGTGCAAGCGTATCGCGGCTTTATGTACGTGGAGATACACCAACACGTCGCGAAAGGGCTCTACGCCGGTGTGTGTACTTACATTCGCGATATCCCGGGGTGGTAATGGTTGTCCATGACAACGGAATTTTCTCCATTGGATCTTCGCGACACATCGTCGCGCGCACACAGACAATGATACACGAGCGTGGAAACGGAAAGATGGAAAACGAGCGAATATGTGTGCGCGCACGCGAGAGTGTGCGAGTATTTCTGCGTCCGTGTATTTCAGCCGCGCGTCGACGGCAACCTCCCCCTCAGTGTTGCGTAGAGGAAATTGAAATATGCAAATAACCGCAGCTAGGTAGCGCCGGCTCTACGAAGGTTGATGTTTCGTCCGCGGAGTGTATCGGCGTTTATCGTCAACACACCGGACATACCCCTCGCGTCGAAAACGGGCTTTTTGAATATCGATAGCAGCGGGTTATCTCCCCGCCGCATGTATCCCGCGCCTGCTGTATCCGCTCGACCGACTAGCGGCGAGGGATGTTTGCTATTTCAAGAAGGCGATCGGCTGTCCGATTCGCGGGACGACTTATCGCGTCGGGCCGTCGTTCGAACCGGGGACACACGTCACGAGTGCATACATTACCGAGACCACACGTTTCAAACTTCCGCGTCGCTGAGCACGAATGAATATTCATCCGTTCCTATTTCGTCTTTGACGGTCTTTCCTGGCGATTAGCAACCGCGCTATTATCAGACGTCGAGTTAATTCTATTCTCCTCGGCACTTCGCAAAAGTTAGCCTCGTAATGTCGGAACGGTTTGAAGTTCCTTCACGAAGATGAGAAGGGAAAAGGAAGCAAGAAAGAAGACTCGCGCTACCGTAACCACCGACGTCTCGGTCCATAAAACCGAGTGCGCATAAGTGAAGTGATCACACGAAACGGAACGACAAACCCGTTCTGTGGTATTCTGTGCCATCGACCTACGCGACAACTGTTTGCGACGTTCGCGAAGAAAGACGTCATGAAAGCTGCATTTCGCAAGCGGCTTTGTGTTAAAGAAGATTAATCGAAGTTTGTTGGTACGATTTCTCATGATAAACAACATTTTGCTATTTGATTATATACTCATTTTACTTTTTAAAAAAAATAACTTACATGCTTAACTTTACCACAACTATTGGTATGATTCTCGTCGGGCCTATGTGATACAGTGTCATACGACCTGTGAAATCGTTCTCGTCGCAAACCTCTGTTCCGGATCCGATCAAAGGCGGAACTCTGTCAAAGATTGTCGGCCTTTGAGAAATGCTTTTGACCCATAGTGGATAGAAATAGACCGGACAGTTCAGTCTCAATCAATAACCAAATCTACTGAATCATTTCAGAGAAATTGATAGCGCTATATAAGTGACATCGATCTTTAGATCGTATTTTTGCCTTGTTTTATTTATTTAAAATTTATTTAAAATACAAAATGTGTTAAAAAAATGATTAAAATACGGTGTGATTATGTAATATTATTATAATAATGGTTACTAGAGTATTCATGAATAGAAAAATAGAACCTTTTTTTATGACGGATTAGAAATAAAATTAAACTTTAATATTCGCTATATCAAACATGTGTCTCATTTTTATTCCTATTCCTAATTTAGATTAAGAAGAATTTGAAGAAAAATAATATTATTCTTTTTCAAATATTTATTGCATTGATATTTATAAAAACGTGTGTATATGAGTATAAAAGTGTATGAATATCCGCAGTGTATTGAGTTTGAGTCCGATTCGCTAAACCCAAATGATTGTACGGAAATGATTGTATCATCCCTGACTGATCCGAAACGACCCAGAATCTGTGATATTTTGAATAGTTTCATCTAATTAACTCTATTGCAATTACTAGTAAATCACTGCCGGCCTTCGCTTCCTTTATCATTTCTGCTCCGTTTTCCTCGCTCCATTTTCTTCATTATAAATACGTTTTACGAAGAGAGCAGAGCATTAACGTAAAATGCTCCAATAAAGGCAATTTTTATTCAAAGCGCGGCGCTCAGGCAGCGACGCTTACTTTAAATCTGGGTTTTGAAAGTCACGAATGGCAGAAATGTAAAAATAGTCCATCTACAAAGTTATTAAGTCTCCGTAAGGGCTACCTTGCCGATGCATTTTCGTCGCAAGTAAGATCCCTTTTTCTCTCTTCTCCTATTTTCTTTTTATCTCACTTTCCTATCTTACTATCCTCCTTTCTACGAATTCCCTATCTTTCTCTCTCTATCTTCCTCATTTCCCTTCCTTTTCACCTTTCCGCCCTTTGCCTTCCCCATCCGCTGCTTCTTCTTACAACGACCAAATTAAATACTACGCCCGGAAAATCTCCGAGGAAACTGCTCGGATATTCAGAAGCGTCTTGGATGCACTGCCACGTCCAATTTCAACTACTTTGCCCGCACAGTATATCATCATGGAAGAAGAAGGAGACGATAGATAAAGACGAGAGGATGCATAAAAGAAAGAAGAAAAGAAATTTTCGATATCGCGAATGGTTTCCGAATAAAGAGGCATTTTTTTGAAAGAAATCATGAATTGATAATCCTATACTAGTTTTTCAATTAAACTTAAAAAAAATACGTTTATTAATTTTAATGATACCAAACCGCATGACGCGGCGTTCTACTGTATAAAACGGCGAGCATATAGTCTTAAGCCATGTATTTCGCCTATGTACTTGCGGCCCTTCATTATCTATGTGCAGACATAAATATGTACTTAGCCAGGATTAAATTATTTGCAGGAAGATGAAACGGGTCCGACCCGCATAGCTTCATTTCCCTAGACATCTTGAATCGCGCCTACTGCGTGTCGATAAAATTGGTCTTTCCAACGCCAACGCCAGATATAAATAATATATATTGATTTTAGAGATGAGGACAGAATGACATAATTTTCGGAAAAATATTGAAAAAAGAAAAAAAGATCTTTTTATAAACGCGCCTACGTAACGTTTGCATAGTGCAAAGTAGCAGAGAAGATCGCAAACAAACGGATATTGCGGATATAATAGAGTCGCCCGTATATATTCGTTGTAGAATTCCGGTTTAATATTTCATCGGTCGCTAGAACGCAAGTGTGACTTATGCCAGTTTAATGACCGAGCGCGGCATTTAATTCGGGCATTTAATAATTCACGATGGCCAGGACGAGCCGGTACGTCGCGTATTGTAATGCTCGCGTGGTGTATGTTCGAAAGCCCGAATGTTGGCTTCCAGTGGGACCATGACAATGCGTTGTATTACACCGGCTCCTACTCAGGTCGCGCGTTCTCTCCCTCTTTCCTTTCAGCCAAGGATTAATTCATTCTCGGCACATAACTCGTACACTGGACTACGAGTAGGCTATCCTTCCCCCGAGATATCTCGTTTCCAGAAGGATGCGTACGAATTTGGCACTCGTTTCTCCGATTTGCATCTATATGAATAGGCGTGGATTACGGGATTGGAATAAATTTGGCCGGCTAAGTGAGCTTGGCAATTTATACGGACACACAAGCAACAGACGCGCATGTCCTTACAGGTGCGTGTGTACGTATGCATATGTATGTAAAAGGAACTGGCTACAGTCGCACGCAACCGAGGCGTGCTATAAAACTTTATTACGCTGCAATTTGTCTAACCGCGAAGAAACGGATAGAAAATAAATTATATTCGCGACGTTAAAAGTGTCTAATGATTAAAATTCACGCGAGAATTCACGTAATGCGCGATCTTTAAAGCTTTGTTTAAAATTTATGGACACAGATAGTGGAATATCATATGCCATATGTTAATAATATTATTAATATTGTACTTCAATATGCCATTAATATGTTATACGTGTCACATATATGATTTACTTATATCACTCAGATATTAATATAAAATATAATACCGAATGATTCGTAAAATTTGTTTATTATTTTATTATCCCAACCATTTACGACCGTCGTTGTCTCGGACCTCGGCGAGACCGGCCTACAATGCCGCGCCGTTGGCTGAACGAGAACTTATTACGATCCGTCATTTTGTCCGTTCGCCGCTCGTAACAAGCATCTTTTACGACACCACGTAAAATGGGAAGAACGATGGCGCGGCGCCATAGACGTTGATTGTCGGGGGACTTTCCTCCCTCGTCCGCTCTCTCTCTCTCTCACGCCGCGCGTCCCTTTTCTTCGTCCACTCCGGCTGCTCCTCTCTTTCCGCAGGCTACCGCCCTGAGGAAAGGAATGGCGGTACATTCCCTAACGGAGGGAAACCGCCGTCGCGCTGAACGGGCATCCGGGCACGGTGGCAGGAAGACGTTGTTAGGGCTATTGCTCTCTGTCGGAATGAAGGACCGCTCATATTTACAAGCGACGGTAGCAAATGGTCGAAATGGCGAGAGGGTGGAGAGCAGTGCGGACGGGTGAAACATCAAGGGAACGAACCCGTCAAATCGGCCTGTGGGACCCGGCAACGATTCGCTTCTCTCTATCCGTTCCCCAATCTGCGCCATTTTTATTCCCGTCCGTCGCTGCGAGGGAGGCTACATCCTCGGAATTCACTCGGGTGTTCTCGTCGAACGTTTCTCGCTCGTCACGCGATTTGTTTGGTGATATTCAACGAGATAAGATGAAGATAGGTTCAGCGCACTTGATGGAACAAATGGTCGAATGCTTCAGGATCTATCGACGCACATTCCGTTCGATATCGATACAGTAATACATATGCGCGTTAAAGTCATACAATTGCAGAGTTTTTGTTGAATAGAAAATTTTTTAAATAAAATTGAATTAAATGCCACATTTGTTAACAATTATTTTCAACAATATATATATATCTTTCTAATTAAAAAAATTTTACATTAATAATAAATTAAGATTAAAATTGAAATAATCGTCGCATTACACTCAACAAAGATTTTGCTATTAAATCTGTCTATTTAGTTAAAACTCTTATGGACTGATGGAAATAAATTAACAATACAGAAAAAATAGAAACAAATATATTGCCTACAAACGATAAAATCTTTAGCAGATTGAAAGAAAAGTTTGTAAAGGACCGTTAAAAAAGTTCACAGAGAAAAACGAACGGTTAAACTATGTCGGAGAGACAGAAATTGGAGCAAGTGTGCCTTAGGCGGACACTTTTGGAAAAGCGTGACCTAAATAAAATGTCACCCGGCAAGATAAAGGCGGTTTTAAGAGCAAGTCTGAAAAAGGGCCAAACTACAAGAAGTTTCATACAGATCTGAAAGTTAAAAACGGCAGATAAACTCTGCTTAATTACTTTATTCTCATGATAAATATTATCCGAATGAATATATACTTCTTTATTACTATACGCAATACTCCTTTATTATTATATTGCAATTTCTTAGATCGATACACGTAACACAGTGCAACAAAAATGCAGGTGAGTGTAAAAGCATCTTCATCATTATTTCTGTTCGCTACTAAGAAAATACCTCGTTCTCTTCCACAAATTCGCTAGTAGTCAATCCGTACAGAATGTAACGGACGGTTTCACACTGCCGCTAAATAATATTGTACTTCCACTCTCGCACCGTGCGGCGTTTTCTCTTTCCTCTTTGGCCCATCCCGACTCCCCTTCTCGTCCCTCTCTATCCATGCCCGTGTTCGTATGGATATTTTTATGAATCCATCGATGTATGAACACATGCAATCGTTCGCGTTTATTGTTTTTGTCAGGCCGGCCCCGACGTCGGCCAAATTTGCATATTTTGTACCGGGCCGACTGTCCGGTCTATTGTGTCCAACCGACTGCTGAATTGCTCCACATCGAGCATAAGCTCGTACTTTTGCATGACAATAAAAGCCACAATAGTATCGAGCATGTTCGACTCGTATCACTAACGAAAACTCGTATAGAAGAGAACGTATAAAAGAGGAGAAAATAGCAAGATTTAGAAACAGAAACCGCAAAATTCCATTTTGAAACATGTTTTACCAGATTAATACCATGTTTTACGAGTTATTTAATTATTCAATAAATATTAATGTAGCTTTCGGTTGATGTAGTTTATATCGTAAGTTTAATCACTCTCCAAATAAACAACATATATGTAACATAAAAATATAATCTTAGTTTTCATTAAAAAATCGACGACAAAGCCGGATGACATTTGGTTCAATTTGCGAGACATCGATATTTTTGCATCGATATTATTATGATATGTGATACTATGGCCATTTGTTCCGTGTCCAGCGCTCGTATACACAGATCAATCGCGAAATGATTACGTACGTTTCAATTAAAATAAGTCATTCTGCCACTTTTATCAGCGCTTTACGAGCGCTGTCCGGATCCACGTGAATTATCTGTCGCGCTTCGCTTTCACCGTTACGATGATGTATAGGCGACCGCATAAAAAATGTGAACGAAAGCCACGTCGGGGAGGCGATATCGTGAAAAACGAGACTTTCGGGATTGCAGCGTGTACGGACGGACAAATAGTTCGATGGATCAAGTTTTAATGACCGGAACAGCCGAGCGCCGACGCCGCTATCGAGCCATTGACAAACCACTGCGGGGTTCTGTTGCTAAAATGAATCGGGCTGTTATTTGCGAACGCATAACATTAAACCTCCAACGTAGCCGAGAGCGCGACGCCGTTATCGTGATTACAATAAGTTTGCCGATACGATTGTATCCTTTGAAACTGATATTGGCGGCGATATTGATTGCGGCCGTGCGGTTCGAGGAAACTTATGTGATTGACGGAGATTTGGCAACGCGTGCTACTAATAGCCGTGCCCCGTTTGAAAGAACATATCTGTCGCTACAAATTTCACAATTCGTTCACCTCGCAAAATAGAGGATCCATTCGCGATTTGACATATCTATCAAAACAATTTTTCAAAAGATATAAGAATTAATTTCTCTTTTTTATTCTCTTTCGTCTCTATATATATGTAGACGAGAGATTGTACATGGAAGAAACTTCTGTCTGGAAACATCTGCTGCTCCATCTTGTACCAGAGTTAGACCGAGGGTATGCAGATGTCCCTTATACTTTGGACTTCAGGGATCCGTTTAATGATTAATTAAAGATAAATTCGATCTATTCGAAAGCTCGAAAGAAACGAGTCGGCTCTTTAGAGAAAGGCAGAAAGTGCCTTATGTTCAACGAAACGCTCTAATGCTTCAAATGCTACGAGTTCGGAAACGATCAACTGGGCGCACATATGAGTCTGTAGACCAGAAACTAACACACGAGCGATCGATGACGCGTGATAAAAATACACTCGAGTCTTCGGCGGTGCGACGTGTCGTTCTAGGCGATAAATCTCGTGATTCTAGCGCAAGGACCAGATAGAGACACGTGTCCGTTAATGGCTGGCACAGTCACCGGGTGGCGATCATTGCCAAGCCAACCTACGGTCGCCTCTATTCCCCGCGGCTACGTGCGCGGCTTTCCCAAAGCTCGACTTCCATTCCGGCATCTGTCCGCAGGTACCTTCACGTAGACGTGTGTACATATACCTATGTCCGCGCGACCGCATCCAGCGTACGTATAACCGTTGTGTGTTCCGGGCCTCTTTGTGTGTGGGTATAAATCGCCTGGATTCTCTTTTTGCGGCGGCGCGAGATCTCAACAAGGTAAAGCGGACACGTTTTCCGGAATCGTTCGGGCCTCGGCTTACCCCGTGGAATCAGATTCGACTTAAAGTGCAATTTCGATAATTCACGGCTGAAAGACTGCCGCGAAATCTCGAGTCACGCGTAGTAATATCGCTGCTCTTTTGCATATTGGTAACACGACACATATCTTGATAATTTCCTAACATCTCTATAAAGAGATGTTAGAAAATTATTGAGATGTCTAAATTAACTATCACATGATCGAGGACAAAATGAAAAGATAATAAGGTAGCAAATATAAAAGTAGAATGACTTCATTGAATACTCGATAATACCAAATGCATCATATTGTACCTCATCCAAGTAGGTCGCTTTTATAAAACGATTCTAGCAATCTCGAAAAGTGGTAGTTTTCCTTTTAGCGCATTTCTCTCTTTAACTCGTTCTACATCAGACACAAAATATATGATCGTACGATACGTGTATGATACGGTACGTATACGATAGTATAAGTAAACTGCGTGGACGTCGACGAGAAATGTCATCATGGCAAAGGAAAATAAAGATACTTAAATCCGCCTCATCAAAGAAGGTATATCCTCTCGATATATCGTTCTCGGCAAACTTTCTCCCCTCCAGGCAAGACGAGAAAAGAAATAAGCGCCTCGGACGAGGTGATATTCTCCGGGTTTGATTTCTCTCGGGTCACAATCCCGCTCGGCAGATTCATTGGCTCCGTTTCAATTCCGACCAGCGGATCAAACGCCGACGTGCGGTCGTCGGGTGGCTGGCTCGCCAAGCAGGCAGAAGGGAAGCGGTGGTGGGTACTTTGTGCCGTCGAAGGCGACGACGACGCCCGACGTCGACGCCGCCAGCGTCGCCTCCTCCGCCGCGCCGCACCGTCGTCGTCGCTCGCAGGAGCGATCGTCACCGTCGTCGCGCAACGTCTAACTGGCGACGGCGACAAAGGAGAGGGCTCGCCGTCAACGACGCGACTTGGCAACTCGTCAAGAAGCTTGTAACCCTAACTGTGCCATTGTGCGCGAGGCGCTCGCTGGAAACTCCTCTCTACCCGAGCCTGCTGTTTAAAGCCTTCTTTGTTTTCCCCGGAGGGTGAACACCATCACCGAAGGCGCGCATGGCACGGTAAAGCGTTTGTCGTCAACCACCGTCCACGCGAATGGACTTTCTTGTACCTGGACGTGTGCCCGAATTTGCCATGAAGATGACGTTGAGCTATCTTTGTGGTGAACTGATGATATCGAAAAGAGTAACACGATATTATCTACTTGTGGATTTTAACACTTAATTACTTTTAGTTATATACGTCTAATGTCATTGTAAATATACTTAAATACGTAATCCGTTCGGGATTGGAAAACTAGAAGAGTAAACATTTTTCAAACGGCCACGCAAATCTCCACCGCGCAATCGGCGCGTGTAACTCGCTCGAAACGAAATTTGTAGTCCCGGAATAGCCGTGACGACAAGTTAATCGTCGTTGCGAGACGGTCTCCCCCGATTCGATCGACTGGCATTTGTCGAAAAATGAGAGAGCGCTGACCTGCGCTCTACCTGACCGAAACGTAGGAGCGGAGTGAGATACGATCGGTGATTTCGTTGTGCCAACTGGTCTGTGCGCATCGGGGTGCACGCGAAGTGCACACATTTAGAACAACAAGTCTTTTTGAGCAGATGGTGCGCATCGGCACTCCCATAAACAAGCCGACGTCGCGGTCTATAGTCACCAGTCTCGCTTCTTCGTTCTTTCTCGCACCGTCTCTTCTCTCCTTCTCCATCTTCCGTTTGTCCTTTCTGTTTCTCCCGCTGCCATTTCTCTTCCTTTTTCGCTGCTCTTCCGCCCGCCGCCGTTTCTCTTCCCTCTTCTTCCGCCCGTTGTTCTACCACGTCCAAGGAAAGCCAATAAACTATCGAATTTCTCCGTTATATTGCGGGACTCCGGGCTGCCGCTTGGAACCAGCAACAAGTCCCGCGTTCTTATATTCCGCGAGTCGTCCCTCCGCCTGAGCAGACGTTCGTACTTTCGCAAATTACCGGCCCGTGGTTACGTGCACGCTCACTAGCGTGGAGAAAGTGGAGTAAAGGGAAAATCGAACAGAAAAAGGAAAGTAAAGCGATATATATGAGACGATCGTCGTCGAGTTCCCCCGCGAACCGGGGGTGTGCGAAATCAACCGAGATGGTATTGTGCGAAAAGTTTGTGCATGGGTCGACAGTAAGTCGACCCACTTATTTCATTTACAGTCAGAACGATTCCGCTAAGGAATCAAGGTTTCTCGTAGTATCGAAGTACGGCATTCGGCGTTCGTATTCAATAGCATTTTATGTGTTTTCTTTGTTTGAATTTACGCAATCTCTTTTACATTCTAATCCTTAAAATTGAAAATCCAGATCGCGATCAGTTTTCTTCTCTAACGACATACTTTCAATAAAACGAAAACTAAATAAGAGAACCAAGAGAAATATGAATTGTACGTAATGTATTCTATCCGGATAGAGAGAGAGAGAGAGAGAGAGAGAGAGAGAGAGAGAGAGAGAGAATAACCTGCGATCAAATATCATTTAATTTGCGATATAATCACAAATTTCTCGAAGCTATCTGAAATAAATTAAGGACAATTATCGATGATAATGAATGTTCCACAAATCGAAAACAACAAACGCTCCCGGCAGCGGAAAGATAGAAGGACGTTCATGAGGGGTGCTCGGCCGGGTTATAAAACTTATATAATATCTAGCTGTCCAATCTCCTTCTTTCTCTCCTACGTCTTCCGCCCGTTATAAGTGGCGAAGCATTACGTGAGTGGAGGACCGTTTAACAGTGCCAGCGAACCGTGTTCTATCGCATGGAGGTCTATTGAATTTTTGCCCATCAGGACTCTCCCGAAGCCCCGCTACGCTCGTAAACTAAATACGTCTAATGACTGTATCTCGTTAGTGCATCGCGCGTGCTCTATCTTTCGGTCAGTAACGGCGACGGCGACGACGTTAGACTTCCCGCCTTGATAGAACTTAGTGACAAGGTTCTCTCCTTTTTTCACGATGGCAATCCATTTCCATAATAATGAAAATATCGGACCCTGACGAAATGATAATAATTTCTCGATATCGAATAATCGTCGCAATGTCCCGCGATGAAGGGACATCGAGTGCATCTCGCGATTTCATAGATTTTATTTCGTGAAGAAACGAAAAATAAATAAATGATTCCAGAACAAGAGATTTAATTCTGCAAATATTTTTATTATATATCTGCAAATTAAACGTGTACGATAGCTTAATGTCTATTAAATCTAGAGAAAAAAAAAGAGAATGCTAATATTTTAATTAATGTTTATCACAAAATGATCGAAAGGCGTAAATCTATATTATTGTGCATAATTGTTTGTATGTAACAAAATGATGGATCGAAAATTACGAAGTAAAACAGCCTAAACAGTAAACCGCACTTAACGACCTTTCTGGAATCGCAACTTCGAAAAGAACGATTTCGAGCAGCTGAGATAACATGCTAAAATTTCTCATCGCGAATCAACACCTCGCGCTTCGCCCGTCTGCGAGGGTCTTCAATTTGCCCGACTCGTCTGGAGTCTTCCAACTATCGCGACATGAGGATAAGAGGACGAAAGATAGGAGCGAGAAGTGGTAGGGCAGAGCAGTCGCTTAAGATCCGAACAAACTCGCGATCGAGTGAAACAGCGGAAAACTGGCGCGAGCCAGTTAACGCAGGTGCACGAGAGTACCATTCGCGCCCCGGTTTTAATTAGGTGTGCACGCATAAATTAACGGAGAACGGTGGAGAGGCCGCAGAGGCCTTCGCGACACGTAGCTATCCATCCGTATCTATCGTGCTTCCTGGCGTCCTGCGATCCCCTACCCTCATCTGGCAGACGAGAACGCGATGCATTTAGCAAAAGAGTGGATACTTTGCGCACTCTCATCGCGCACCGACCGATAGAATTTAAACGCGTTCCAAGCGTCGCCGTGGCACCGCTTTAAGTTTCCGTTTACGAGTGTCGCGCCGCGGGCACACCTTGTTAACCACGCTTCGACGAATGGCTCACGTGCATGCCAACCTTTAAGGTGTCAGACATGGTTGTCTGCATTAGTCGTAAACGTTTCCTGCAGTCGCGCGGCTCGCGAAACACCGCGATGTGTGCGACAAGTGTAAAAAATACCGTCGGATATTCCGCTCTCATTACTCACCCGTTTCTTTTTTTTTTTTGCTCTCAGACCGTCGTGTCCACTTTAAAAGCACGTAATTAATGTGTCGAAAAACAGCAAAAACTCATATGTATGAATAAATTAATAATCTCACCTTGAAGAAATCACTGTGATTTATGAAAACTGCATGACATGTGTGCATTTCAGAAGAATTTGAAAATCTAACAAACAATTGTACGTTATTCGCACGAAGAATACGAAGAGACACAATGGATAGATTATTCCTGAATTTAAATCGAAGATAGCAAAGTCTGATGGTTAATGCAAGCGCTTAACTTCTTACAGTTAGTCGAATGGAAATTAATCATGGGCTTATAGCGCTATACATGACAATCTGCTATCTGACTTCCGGTCGAGTAGACATTTAACCACGGTCTGTCTGTTACGGGACTAATGTAACGTCACCAAATGCGGTTACGCGATATAACGCAGTACCTTCCCATTGGCCTTAACGCGGGAAATCGATAGCTAATGAAACTGCAAACCCACAATTAGAAACCAGTTATCTTCCCCGCCAAACAGTAACCGTCCTCCATGTTCTAAAAATTCTTTAGCTATCGCTGATACGCTCGGAAATGACGGTAACGATTATGAGTCTCACTGGCTTCGCACTGATAATAGTTGAATCGCATGTTATCTCTCGTATTTCCAGTGAAAATAATATCAGAAAAGACAACAATAGCCGAGGCAAGCTTGACTTCAGTTAAGAATTATTATTATCGCGCTATTGTCTGATAACTAAATAGAGAGAAAGAGAGAGACAAAGAGATATTAACTTACACGTTACTATTCTCTGCATTTCTGCTTCCGCGGGATTAGATGCGTTCCACCTATACGCGAAGGTGAGGAAAGCGAACGGGAGCGAAAAGAGGAATAAATCCTCGATTCGGTAATTCCAAGGGTTTCGCGGCATAAATCTAAGTTCTGCTGCTGAGGGTCGGCCGACATAGTCCGCAAGATTCAGGGACTTTTGCCAGAGCAACTTTAATCCCCCGGTAGTTCTCCTCTGGTTGAGTTACGTAGAGCTCCTCCGCGGAAGCCTGCAGCTTCACTATGGAACCTGATAACGGCCGAAATCATTGCTTTAAATGTCGCACGAAATATATAAACTACACCTTAATATATTTCATATTTACAGCGCGAATTAAATTCACATTCCTGTAATAGATATTTTTTCCTGGAAGATATCGAGAATCTTTACTATGAAGATTGCTGGAAATATATCGCAGTGATGCAAGCAATTGTATGAAACATCATGAACGAGACAAAAATCGCAATTAACACTTCATCGTGCAACGTTGTAGAAACTTATGCAATTTTCTCCGGTTTTCCTGCCGTTCCGGATGCGTAGAAAATTACGGTAGACAGGTAGTTTCTTTGTGGGTCGAGAAACTTGGTTCTTGCTAGTCCTACAGGCGGTGTAATACTCTTAGAGGTACAGGAAGATACGTTATTAATATCCATAAGAGGCGAAACGGCGCGGTGGCTGGTGACGAAGAAGCAAGAGATAGAAGCAAGCGGCAGCCAAGCGGGAGCCAAGAGTTACGTGTAGGTAAGTGTTAATCTTGGTGGGTTAACGCAAGCGGCGCCCGCTGCCAAGTCTGCGGATTATCGCACATCTTGTAATTGCCAACCAATCCCACGGGTGGAACCGGTTGGGAGTGGCTAGAACTGTTTGGCATCAAGCCTGATTGTGCTACCACGCTCTCTCCTGTAGCGTTTGCCATTCGGCGGGCTGCCGACGTTATTTCCTCGGTGGGGACCCACCCTCGATGCCATTCCATCCTCAGATCGTCTAAATCCTATTCGACGTCTCGACCTAGCCTTCCTTCGTTTGTCAACAACGATAGACCACCGCTCCATACTGGTCTCCGCGGAAATCGCAAATGTCCAATACCACGCCGTTACATCCGGCCGATATATTATTACTCGAACATTTTCGACAATTCTAACTTTCTTCCATTTGGCAGCAGCTTAATACTTACAGTTATCTTAGAGAAAAATTGTATGTTATTGTCCTTGTCTAAATTACCTTTATGTGATATTCGCTTATTACACATTTCAGTCCTGTCAAACAACTCAAGACTTGAGAAACAATCCGAGAAACAGTTGCTTATTAGTAATAATACAATTTCTCTGTACATAATAGCTATCGCATACGTTGAAAAGACTAATTGCAACGGCCTGCATTCAACGAATTTGCGCCGCGAGAGAAACACTATGGGCCATATGGCGAATGTACTGGCGCGAAGTAGAAAACATCTAAATTAAATAACAAATACACGGAGACACGAGGATTTACATGGGTCGTAAAACACGCACTCCCCATTTTGTAGATCCGACGTGTCTCTCGGTGTGCCGACCCTTTCACTGCAACGACCCTATAGAACTGAAGCCACGCAAGCATCACAAGGCTACGGATTTACACACAAAATGTACATTGAACGCGCATGTCCACCGAGAAACATCTTGAAATATTAAAGTAACGACAGAATGGATCGTGTGCTTGACCAGCTCGTCTCCCGCACGTTTCTCTTCGCTTCTCGTCCAACTTATAATTACTCGCTGGAATTGGCGACGGCGGCTGCGTCGGCGAAACTTCCTTGAGCTGTCGTCGCGACCTCCATTCTACTTGGTGAAATAATGCGTTCGCGGAAATTGCTTGAATCCCGGGCGCGGGGCCGGGATCGTTTCAATTAGCGTGCGAATGCGAAGCCGACGGGTAATTCCGGCTGCGCGACGCCGAACGCGAACAGATAATCATCTGGAACTCATCGTAAATCCACTATCCGGCAGTTAGCCGGACAGTGTTATCGGCGCGGGCGTATGCGTATGTCGAATGCGTGAATCATCGTTCGTCGGTAGTCGAGTATCCGAAATACGGCGGATTTGAAGGGAACGGCGTGAATCGAACACGCGAAGTCCGACGAGGAGCATCGGCTGCGTAGTCGATCGGCTCGGAAATAACGCGCTCGCTGTACTAAAAAGCGGTGGCAGTGTGAGTGATGTCGCGTGTATTTTATAGTTTCGCTCGGCCGAGGGCGGCGAGTTGTTGACGGACGGGGACGTGGTACAACGACCCGACGCAGCCTGCCTCTCATCTCGCTCCCTCCCCTTTGCTCACTCCTCATCACTCTTTCACTCGTTCTCTCTTCTCTCACATGTTCATTCATTCTGTCTCCTTTCAGTCCCTCTCTCTCTCTCTCTCTCTCTCTCTCTTTCTCTCCCTTTCGTACATCCTCGTGGCTCTATCTGTCTTGTATACATTCTCTATGTTCACCTACCACCTGCCAAAACCACCCCTCGGATGAAACCCAAACAGTGTTGCCAAACGTCTGTGCGACGCGTAGCCTGGCCATTTGCATTTCGTTTGTGTCGCGACACAGAATATTTCGCGAGCGCGTTTTATCGGGAGATTTTCGGTCCTCTTGTCGGATGGCAGAGGCAGGCGCCAACTCTGTTTGCGTAGCAAACCTGCGACATCGATCTTCGTTGCATCTGTGTCGAGAGTCTTCAGGGTGTTAATATTCGATGACGATATACTTATTTTTAACAAGAGTGTTTGAAATATACTTTATCGTAAATTTTTTACGGTTAAAAAGCTTAAGTATCATAGAACAGAATATCCGACACGTATTTCCAATATTTAAAAGAAATATTATAAGTAAAAATTCTAATAGAAATAAATAAAAAGTCAAATTTAAAAAGTAGTAAAATATCAAATAAAGTTTACCAGAACAAATAATTCATTTTTTATTTTCTCACTAATTTGATTCCTAATTAAATTCCTTTATAAATTCCAATATAAATTTTATATATATTTTTTTAATATTTTATATATTTTATTTTATATATTTTATATAGTTTACGCGTAATATTAACTTCATGTAATATTAGTCCTCAGAGTATCATCCAAAATTATAACTTTGGAGTTCCAACAAACTACATTTTATACCCAGTCAATTCGAAGTTTGTATAGCCTATTTCGTGTATTAATTCCTTCTACTAGCTTTCCATATTCGGTATATGAATTTCATATTACAGTCACAAACTCAACGTTACGTTTCCCAACATGTACCTTAATGATAAAACTTCTAATAAAAAGAATAAATGCGTAGAAAGAAACTAAAATAACATGCCACGTCGAGCTGCTTTTATTAGCTGCGAAGGATTTGACTGTTTGAAATAGAATGAAGATGACAATGTCTACACCAATCACACGAGCAATGTATCTTGTCGAGCGCGAATTTTAAAATTTCAAAGTGCGAGTTGAATTTTGGGAAGAAGCGCAACTCCTTGAATTTCAAAATACCGATAAAATATAGAACGGAAACCATCCGCGCCGGTATCTGCGCGGTAGGAAAGAAAAGCGATGCATCTTGTCGGACTGGTAGTCACCTCGGCGAGAAATCTCTGTGAAGTGTGCAGATGCGGCATATGTATTATATGTACGTGCATATAACGCGTTGCGCGGAGCCGCGTCTACGAAGTTGCGGACGTAGGGATTCGCAAACGGCGGAAAGTCGCAGGACCATGGCAGACACCTCTGATGTAATGCGCCGGAACTTTGCGAACAAACAAATCCGCGGGTCGGGCATGCACGCGGGATACGAGCAGTCGATACAGAGAACTGGGCGAGCGGAGTTCCAAGCGAGTGATAGAGCGGTGCCACGGTCTAAAGCAAATTTGGTAAACAATTAAGACAAACGGCAGTTCGGACGTATCGAAACAAACAGGTTGTACTTCATGTCCCGGCGCACTTGGCGTGCCACAAATACGTCCTACTGACTCGCTTTTTTTCGCCGCACAGCTCTCCTATTTTTTATCAAGGAAAAAATGACCGATCCAATGCTGAGAATTGTGGCCGGTTGCAAAAATATCCTTGATTAATGTATTGATGTGAAAAACAAACTTGAGCGTTGACACACCGGAGTTTCGCGAATCCAGTGGTCAGCGCTTGCGTTCAATATCGAAAGCAATACTTCGTAGACGGCTACAAACAACACGAGGTATAGTCGTTGTTATCGTCAGACGTAACGTTATAACAAAAAGAGGAAACGCGCGCGCCATATCCGTGCCACTGATCGCTCGTTTTTCCCGAGAGATAAATGAAACTCGCTGTTTAATAAGGAGAACTCCGAAGAAAGTTCTTTGGTAATTAGTGATTATTGCTGCTACGTAATTTCTCGGAGTCGCCAGTAAGGTGGAGGAAAGATTTTTCGAAGCTATTACGCGCAAGTAGATTACCGGATCCGGCACGGCGTCTCCCTCTTCATAAGGAGGATTGGACCGGAGGACGGAAACGGACCTCGAAGCCTGCAACGAGGCCGGAGTTGTGGCGCAGTCTCATATTTTAAGTCTGGTAGAACAATATTAAAAGTACGGCAGCTGCGCTCGCGGCATCGAGAGAGAGCTAGGACCGAGACGATATTCCGCACCCTCTCCGTTGGGACAGCTCCATCCTCGCGCCAGTCTGCTAGGAGCTACTCTCGGTTCTTTCCTCTCTTCTTACTTCCCTTCCCCACAGTCTGCACTTCACTCCGTAGCCATAGCTAAGTTTCCTCCCCGTGCGAGGGTACAGCTATGAAATAATGTGCACGTCGTGAAAAATCCGTAAATCAACAACCTTCCCTTTCATTCCTTAATGTGGCCTTAATGTATGAAGCATTGCAGTGCATGTATAATTCATACTTAAAGCGGATGTAAAAGTTGAGACCGATTCATAAAAATTAAAGTCGTAACTAAAATGAATTTCCTGTTTGTAACATTTTTTTGGCAATATTTTGCCAATGTGACAGATTAATTATTATTTCTATTTTTTATTCTATATATATATATATATATATATATATATATATATATATATATATATATATATATATATATATATATATATATATATATATATATATCTAATATTATATATCTCCAATGTACGCATTGAAATTGTAGCAAGATGTCTTAATTAAATATTCGGCCACTAAAAAAAAGTTCGATTTTAACGCGCATCTCTACAATGAAAAAGGGAAAGAGAGAGAGAAAAAGAAAGAGAAAGAAAAGGAACGAACGCACAAGTAGAGTGCCTCTCGATCGGTGAAACTACTCGAGTTTCCTTCAGAGTGGAAACTTTCGACTCTGTTGCGAACGGCGAAGAGATGTGAAGAAGCTCTCTTTCTTTCCCTCTCCTTCCTTCCCTTTTCTCACACTTTGCCCTCGCGAACTACAGTCATCCTCGCTCTCATCTTCTCTCCCGTTCTGTTTTGCGACGTAGTAGAAAGTATTTATCGTGGCTTCTCCTGCCCCTCGGCACCAGCTCGTCCTTCCGTCCTTTTTTCGTCAAGCGCGATTCGCAAGTGAGGGGACCTTATCGGCCGCGTCTTCCAAACTGCGGAAAGCCCCCGACTCGGCTACGGGAGAGGAGATTTGATAAAGACCGAACGGAACGAAGGGGAAAACAACTGGAGTGCATTTGTCTAGATCGCGAGGGAGTGGACTACTCTTCCTAAGGAATTCCTTCTATCTCGCTATCTCTGGCCTCTGCTTTGGTCTCACGGAGCAACAGACTTCCGGCAACCACTCTTACCTTACCTCGCTACGCTCATCTTACATGGTGTCATAGCATGGCAGTAAAAATTATAGGAGTAAAAATTTTGATTCATAACTAACTTAATATAATCATATTTAAGCGTGTTTAAATTTATAATTGTATAAAAATAAAACTGTATACTCTAATCAAAATTATATACCGTAAATTCACGAACATTTTTTAACGAAAAAATTTAACGTATGAGCTTCTAAAAATTAGATCTGCATGTATCTCTTGTTTTTTTCTTCAGCATATTCATAATAATATGTGTTATTAAATATGAAGCAGCAAATTTTTGCATCAATAACATTTTATATTTTTTTCTAGTTTACCTATATACAAAAGTTGAATTGTATACGCACTTGATAGCCTTGAGAAACTATAACAACTTATTTTCTCTTTGCACTAGTTAAGTCACTTTAGCGTATTGATTTCGTTAAGTAAAAAGCGATTCAAAGAAGGTGAGAATAGAACGGGGGTGCGAAAGCGCACACCGTAGAAGCCGGTAAACGATGCGGTTTCTTTCAACCCTCGACCGGCGAAAAGCATTGAATGAATAACGCCACGGCTCGAGGCGTGCGTAAGTCGATAAAAACTACATCAATTAGACATGGCCGTCGGTTCGCGAGTTTTAAGAGCTGAAAGGCGAAAGGGAATTAAACCGGGTGCGTGTTCTGGACGAAACTTTCGACGTTTAAATACCGTCGTTCGCTTCTCCAAGCTGGTTTGTTATATCGTGCCATGCTCACTGTTCAAAGTGAGCCACTACAATCTCGCGACGCGACACCACACTTTTGAACTATCCGGGATTGCATGGCTAAAGAGACAGCTAAATTCCAGGAACAAGAGCGATGAAATATCTTCTAGCCCTTAAATGCACTGTTTTACTGTCGCGCAGAATATTAATTGCGTATTGTGCCTAGTATGTAAAACGTTTCGCTTGTCTGCACACGAAAATACAAAATATATATGCTCTGCATAGCATTCACAGAGTTTCAATTTGCCTATCTAATTACTGTTTGAAATCACGATTGTTACTCATTAATTTCTGTGATATGGGCAGCTAACATTGGATTCTGCAAACACTGGATTACTGTTATCACTATACTGTTACGGATTACATCACCGTAAAATGCAGGACGGCTGATAGCGCAACTCATCAACGCTTTGATCATGCGGATACAATGTTTCTCTTGTTAACACGCATTATTCGATGAAACTAAAAAAGATCCTTTGTTCATGCCATTGTGTAACGTGTAATATCTCGTAGCAATTTTTATTCACAGTTGTCGGTTGTAATTATTTCCTGTAATCGTCGCGATTACGTTCATCATAGTGAAAAGACACTGGTAAAACATCGCAATAAAATATATTTGTTTGAATGAATAGTCGACACGGAACAATGCAACAGATGTGTAAAATATAAACATAGCGTATTAGTTGTCAATGCACCATTTTCGGTCGTGTATGTCAAAGTTCTGAATGTGCTCCGCAAAAAGATCCAACAATGCGCGCCAAGCGGATAGAACAGCGAGCGGTCGAGATCATAAGGCGGCATAATTCGCCCGCGGGTAAATAAATCGCAACGAAAAATACACCGCGAACGCTCCGGCATCGCGCGGCGTGATTAATTAGCGACGGAACCAGACGATTAAAATGCAGATAGCGTAACGCGCGTGCGTCGACGTTGCGCTCGGTGCATTACTCAGGAATCACGCGGTGCCATCCGCTCGCGCGTTTTATTCCGCCGCCGTATTCCGACGGCGGTAAATCAAGCCACGTGTCATTTACCCGAATACGTAATGTATCGCATAAATATACGTGCCGGCGCGCACACCCGCGCACGGACACGCGGAGGGCGCGAAATTTTTTCCGCCCTCCCTCAAACGGGAGTCGTCTGTCCCCGCGGCACGAATCCTCCCTCAGTTATCCCCGTTCCCCTCTTCTCTTTCTGTTGGTTCGATCCAACCCGAAAACCGCAATCCCTCATCTTTCCCTACATTTACTCGATTCGCGACGGCTGAAACGTAAACTCGTTCGTTCGCACCCGAACGGGATGTCCGTGCATTTTTCTTTTTTTTTTTTTTGTTATTCTGACCGTTTATGCCATGACACCGGGCGAAATAAAATTTTTTGATATTTCTCTGGGAAAGTCCAGTCTAAAACTATGTACATATTCTAGTCGCGGTGCTGGCTGTAACTAGAAATAGGTACGCAAAATGTTCAACGCGTGCACTTTAATCATAGTTCGTAGCGGCTTCGGGGATATCGTGATGTCACGTTGCGATACTTCGCAAAAATATTCGCGGATTGTAATCGAAGGAGGATGAGGCGAAACGTAGAATATCGTGAAACAGCTGTTTCACTAGTTCGTCGGATCTTGAAAGGAGGCGGGCTGCTATAAAGCTGAATTCTTACGAAATTCTGAGAGAATTTAAGGAAACATGAAATACGACGGTGCAGAAAACTGAGCGTAAAATAACTCTCGGTTAGGAAAATCGAGCTTGCATCAGCTGTTCATTTTATACGCCCAGTACGCAACTACGCTTCTTTCTGTCTGTATACATATTACAAAAAGCCAGCATGCATATGGAAAAATGTATCGATAACCTTCGAAAAATTTGTTGTATCCAGCATTCATACAAGACACATGTATAAATATTAGAAGTATAATTTATAAAACCGATTTTATGTGTGCGTTCTTTTTTTTCGCGTGACAAATTGATAAACTCCACTTCACTGGAGATGCATCGAACCGAAGATCCTTTATCTGAACAGGTCATCTATAAATAATAGGCTCCTGAAACGACGCAATGATGCGGAAACATCAAACTTGACTCAAGGACCTAAGCAATCAAACGGAAGGTGCGACTCGGGAAGAAATCGGTACAAAATTATCCGCGTAAATTATTTACGGTATGAATACACGAGAACGAGAAAAATCGATGAGGCGAGAAAAACAGAGAGCCAAACGCCGCACTCTCCTTTCCGCAGCCTAGGCATCTGAAAACGAATAGATTTTAGAAGACCACCGCTCGCTGATGTTGATCGTGAGAGATTGCCCACTGTTAGTATCAGTGATGGCGGCGTTTCGCCCCCCAGCAGTGCAAGCACGGAGGTTGCGGTCAGTACCAAAGAAAAGAAGGGCAGCATGGAACAGGGGATCGAAGAAACAAGACCCTCCTCCTCGTAAACGCGAGGAGAGGCAAGAACAGGGCCAACAACGGAAATAGAGGCGTAGGGAGACTCCGCCGTCCCGCCTCGTCTTGATCAATACAGCCACGGCCTATTGCTATAGGTAACGTTTCGCAAGCCTGCCTTGCTTGCCTGCCTGCCTGCCTGCTTGCTTGCTTGCCTGCCTGCCTGCCTTGCTTCCTTGCCCGTGCTTGCTTGCTTTCCTCCTTCATCCCCGGCGAGACCTTCGTGCTATAGATCTGTCTCTTATTCGAACCAACGCGCCTTGTCCCGTCCCCGTTTCGTCGTGACTGTTCCATCTCGTTCCATCTCCCCCGACGCTCCCGAAAGGAGATAGTAGGTATACGCAGCATCAACCTACCCTACGGGACATGAGCGACCGAGAGAACATCTTCCTCCCTCTCTTCTGTGCACAACCCTGTCGCTCGTCTCATTAAAGAGGAAGGCGTCGGATCGCTGCCCTTAAAAGCATCGTAATGCCGGCGCATTTCTAGAGGATACAACGATATTTTCGATCAACGCTGTAGCATAATCTACAAAATGTAACTGAACACAATGAATTTTTTGACTGATTCGATCTTTTTTTAACGAAAATGCGACAAATCGTCATTCTTCCTCGCCATTTTTTAATTTTTTATATGATATCTTGATGTATAATTTATGAAATGTTAAAATAAAATTTCTTTAAAATTAAATATATAATAGGAGTTTGTATTCCTTCCTATATCCTTAGACTTTAATTCATAGAAAGCTAGAAATTATTGAGTTTCTCTAAGAAGATATCAGCTTCAAATTCAAGAACACGTCTGCAGGTCGCTATATCAATTAGACCTCATACAATGACATATATCTAATGATATCGTTTAAGTATGCAATATAATTAATTAATCATAGTTCTTGTTATTAATTTATAATGCACGAAAATTTTGATAGAAATAAAAATATTGGCCAATTTACAAACAAAAATATGACGATTGTTATAATAATTTCTAGGTTAATAGATAAGAAAAAAGAATAATCAATAAATTTATCTTTCTTTTATATAATATATAAAATATTATTATGTTTTATGTTAATATGATTTATGTTAATATTATTACAATATTATTATGTTTTGAAAACTGTGTACCAACAAGACTTTTTTACATTTTTTTTTTAACTATGAAGGTTGCAAACACGAATGAAACTGTATGAGACAGCTTCCACCTGTTCTCGCGCTGACGCATTACAAGATATGACACTTTCCCATATCTCCCCCCCAATAACTGAATTAAGAATTATGAAACCTTTTTTTTTTGCTGACATGTTTCCTGCACGGAAGATATATGCTACGTTGGCTGAGCTCGCGGAAGGCTCGGGATACGCTTTGCGAACGATAGAATTATCTTGGAAATACACGGGGAGCGAATATCCCATGACTGGCATAACGGTGAAAGAGATTTAGGATTTAGGGGAGGAAACGTTTCCGAGTTAACGGCATGCCTCGCGTGCTGCCGTCGCTCGAAAATTCGCAACAGTCGCACGCCGCAAAAATTAACGGTTAAACAATAGAATCCTGTTATACAGTCGTTACTCGTAAACCGACGTAAAAATAATTGGAGAGACCGGTTAACGTGCGGGCAGTCTGCTCGCGGCATGACTCGCGCCCTGCCTCGCCAACCCCTCCTCTTCGTTATATCGTATCTACGAGTTGGGAATCCACGCCACCCCTTAAACAACCCTTCCATCCGAGCGCGTTACACCGACGGTCAGACATGAAAGAAACATTCATGCTCGCCCATACACCTCTCCCCACAACCCGCTCGCTGCCCACCGAACCATCCTACGTACGTGAGCTTTCACCACTGTGGCGGCTGACTCTTTATAGTCTTTTAATTAGAGCCACTTTGTAGAACAAGAGCGGGAAGGGTTAGGAATGCCAACTGGAAAGTTCTTTAATTTGCCCAATAAATCAGCGGACAGTTTCTCCGGCGGAGAAACGTTTATCTCACGTGCGGTTCGTTCGCGGCGCTGTGCCCTCGCGTCTCTGATCGCGCTTCCGTTCTCGAACGATTTCGCGGCATCCCGCTGCATTTCTCTGTACTTTCGCCCTCTTAAAATTCATCTATCAAGCAAATTCGACTCGACTAAACTTATAGTCAATCGATCATTTTACGATGACAAATCGTCTATAACTGTTTTGTCAGATTAACTTTTTTTTAAGAGTTACATATATGATCTATTAGTAGATTATATTGCAGAGATTAATTGTAAGGTTTCTACATGCTATCCTATATTTAATATTTGACAGATCGCGACGACGAGACTAGATCTTCAGCGTGATCAATTTTGTGAGGAGGCACGTTTTCGCTCGATAAAGTTCCTGATTAAAGTGCTCGCGTGTAACAAAGTTTCATATAGAGTATCCATATGTTTCCAACTTAATCTAACTCGACCCCGGGAAAACTTCAAGTTTTGCGGGATATTTGATCGCGGCCCGCTGTTCTCTTCCAGCGGATCTCTCCTCCCCGAAGCTATAAATTTTTCCCGCGTTTCTACTTGTAAGCCGCGGCCGACCGCAAAATAATATGCGGCCGGTTTGGCCCTCATGTTTGGCTGATCGGCGGCTGATTACACGTGTTCCGTGCCAATAGTGGGAGCGCATGATAAAGCTGGCGGACGACCGGGGCAGAAGGCCAGACACAGCCTCAATCACCGCAACCTGCTGGTCACCCTAATCCGCCATAGTGGCCACCCATTCAAAATCAATAGATAATTTTGCCCTCCCCCTTCCGTAGCAGGACGTATGCAAGGTATACGATACGCGAAAGATGCGTTCGTCGGATCGAGTTTGCGAGCTAATCACATCTGCATGGGATACATTGATTGCAACAATAGCAATAAGATGACAATCCGAATAGAAATGTTACTTTTATAATAGTTAATAATATAGTATGAAATAATAGTAGCTAATACTCGATGAAACGGATATAATATCTCTCAACTTTGCGAGAGCTTAAGAAAACATACAATAAATATCAGGCAAGCTACGAAGAACAATTATCAATTAATTCGAACAACATCCATTTCATTGCCTTCTTAGGAGGCGAATACTAAAGATTATCATATCGCCGTATCAGCCACCCTGTTGTATACCATGTTGTAGAACGCGAATCCTTTGCGTCGTATGAGTAACAACCACACGGCATGTTTTGCTCACATCACCGAGGCATTAAGGCGCGTTTTACCCCTCTGCACGGCTAAGTCTGCCTCTATCCTTCGTCGTCTCCACCTTGCAGCCTGACGCCAGCGACGTTCGCCCTACACGGTGACATGAATATTCAGAACCAGCGCCTTGTTCAATATGAATGCCGTTGATCTTGGCGAGCCGCGTCTCCGTGCCGTTTGCGTTAACGTACCGCTCGCTAAAAGGCGGACAGCCGGACGGATTGCGTACTCTAGTCCCGGATAAATAGTATTAGCGACAAAGGTTACCATAGTTTCGCTCTCAGTAAACCGAGACAAGCTCTTCCGAAACGAAATCTCTCTGTGATCCCCACGCGAGCGAGAAGAGAGGGATAATACTTGTTCAATACGCCGTTTCTACGCGACTACGGATTACTTCGCATGCGTAAAGTGTGCGAGTAATATCAAGCCTCCCGGAGAATCTATCTCTCTGATGCTTTCGGCGAACTTCATCCCGATCTTATCGCCACCCTTTATGCGATTCACGTATGAGGGATCGAGAAGTCTGGCCGTGGTGAATGCTACGTGCTCATGGAAGGGCTCTTTGCAATTCCAGGCTTCATTTTAGCAGGATGTAAGATCCCAGATTTTCAAAAGAATAAAAATAAGAAGTGCATAGCAATAATGTTTTTGTTAAAGTCACAAGTGCGAATGAGATATCAAATTTTTTTGTGATTAAAAGAAACTAAAAAAAATATACTCAAACAGAGCATACTATTTTTTTTAATTTGTTTGATAAGATCACGCAATTTATTAAATATGCAAAACAATTGTATATATAAACTATTAGTGTATGTAATTCCATCAATATATATGTCATTTATTTCAAAATCAAAATAAATAAACTTAAATTTAAAAGAAGAAATGTCAAGATATCTGGGAATTTTATTAAATTTGGAGCGAAATATCGCAAGAATATTAAATTCCTATGCAATTGCTATGAGATAAAAAAGATTCGCAGCGTAAAAATGAATTAAGAAATGCTGTAATCGACGTTGAAAGGACGTTAAGAGAATTGCGCGATTACCGCGGAAATTTCAATAATACTCGTGCGACAAAAGAAGTAAAAAAAAAAGGACGAGATTGGATGCACAGCGGACAACAGAGAAAAGGTCAGAGGTTTATGCAGGTGGATAGGTGGCGGCGGTACAGCATTGCGCCGCGTTGCTCTGAAAGTCGACCCCCGGCTCCGCAAAAGTTCAATCAAGCTAAACAACATTTCTGTCCGGTCGTACCGGCCAAAAAGCGAACTGCCGTTCACGGATGGCCAACTGCGGCAGGCCGGGCTGGCTGGCCAGCCAACCTTTCCCCGACGTCGGTCTGGCCTCGCACCAACTGCAAACGCGTATGAAATCGCGCTATCGTGCTAGCGAACTGCACGCGGCCGCACTCACGGGATCAGACGAATTTTTATCGAATATCTGACTCGCGCCCCGAGAGAATAAACGATCGCACTTCGAAGACATTATCGAAGCTTGCGGGCGATAGAGGAGTCTAATGGAAAACGTACGATATTCTGTGGTTTAATCGTGGTCTCTTTTCTTCTGATAGATCGTGCGAAAAGCGTTGCAAAGAAATAGCAAGAATTCTTATATCAATTGTTTGAGGCAGATATTAAACTTTAACAAGAACAATAAAATTCACAAAACGGACTAAAAAATGTTTAATTTCGGAGAAAATTTTTAATTTCATACGTACGGTATTCTGGTGTAATATGCATATTGCTAAATTAAAAAGATATGTAAGATATAAAGATAAGGGAGAAGAGAGAGATATATTGATTACGCTCTCATACGCAACATATCTCGCACTATCTCAATCGCATGGCGAAGCGCATTATCGAAGATAATTAAGCCGACGTCGCCGAACCTACAGCAATCTATCTATATATCTCGGTCGCTTATGTACGGATGTCCTTAGCAATATCTTTGACCGACCCTAACTATCCGTCATCGATTTCGTAGACAGACAGGAACACCGCTTACAGATCATCGATTTTGACAGTTGATCATCGTAGCAAGTTCGAGACACATTGATATACGATAGGTACTTGCGTCGGTCCAACGCAGAATAGCAACATAGTGGGAAGGCGACGATGGCAGAGCCGACGCCAGATTGATCGGAGCCAAGGATGGTTATGTCAGTGACGTGGGAGAAAGGGGAGGAGAATTCATGGGGTGACTGGGGTCGTCGTCCGGCTTTACTCCCGCACGTGTTCTTGCTTTTATCCTGTCTCCTCGTTTTTTTGCGCAATCATCACGATCCTTTTAACTTAATCGTATCGTAAATAAAATTTCTTACTTCAAGATAACAAAGAGTTAATAATCGTTTAACTTTTCAGGATTACCTGTTCAAATATCAATCGAGACATCTAATATACAAATTTATATCATTCACAATGCGAATGAGAGCCCCGTTATCAAAGTCTCGATGATAGTGTGCGGCGTATCGCGACTACACGCTGACAATGATAATGAAGTCAAACGCGTGCGTGCCCGGGAATATCTTCTTGCCGCATTAAAACGTGCTGCACGAATGTCGTGTCCCGTCGAGAAACAAATAGGCGGTTCGGTACGGTTTGTTTGAGAGCGGCGTGTGGCGGGCGGAAAAGTTTGAAAGTGGAATTGAAAGCAAAGCGCCACGGCACGTAAACCGTGTTCGCCACTTGCAGCCGCACACCTTGATTCCTAAGTAATGTTCGAGGGTAACGATTCAATTCATACAATCGATGCGCTACAGTAAGCGGCATGTTATTCATTATATCTGACTTGGTGAATTAAAAAGTTGTTATTCGCGCTATTATTCGTCTCCTTCGCCTCAAAGGTAATATCTAGTTTTGCGAGAGAAAAAAAATCAAAAGAGAGGCTTTGCTTTTCGTGGTTTTCGCCTCCTTCCTTTAACTCTATTTCCTTCTCGTGTTATCTTGAAGAAAAACACCAATCTTCGAGCTTTCTCTTTCTACTCCACGATTGCTCCCTATCCCAATCCTAAGCTTCATTTTATTTCCTCCATTGTTTCCACTCCTTGTGGGTAGCACCCTCACGTAGTCCTTCTCATTTTCCACTCACACGATCTCACGCGTTTACCAACACGCGCGTTCGCCATCTATAAATATCTACGCGCACAATGGCACCAAGATCACTTTTCTCAGTTAGTTCCTGGTCCCCTGAACGTCGGCATTATTTTGCTCGGTGGCCTCCTTTGTTTCGGTCCATTCTATTGAACTGCGGGCGAGATAATACATCCTGTGCGCACCCTTGCGCCCGACACGTCGCTTCGAAACAAACCCGCATTCCCGCTTTCCAATAATTTTCGCACTTTTATCCTAACACTTCTACCAACCTACCTACAGTACAGTATGATAGGATCCATTACATCTTTCGCGGCGAAACGGCAATTCCGCTTGAACTCGGAGAGATCGATATTACACCCTTCATACGCACTAAATCTCATACGACACGTAACGTCACGACCGGTCACGAAAGTCTCGGCGAACTGTTTTCGCTTTACCAACATTGTGATCGATTATGCAAGAGATGGTCGAATATCGAAAGGAGGTTATTTCCTCCTCTCCCCCTAATACAAGCGGGCAACTTCTAGGATGTAAAGGTCGAGGAAGCGCCGGTATTAGCTAACCACGGGCTTATGTATCTCGGAGTAAATTCCGAACTGCGAGGCATCTAGGATAATATTATGCTGTGCTGACATCTTTGGTGTTAGCCAGGCCGTCCGTTACACAACATCAGACTACCAACCAAACCCTGGTCCTCCTTTACTCTCCTGCACAGGCGAAGCCAAGTCGATAGTCCGCCCGAGATCCTGCGGTCATCCCTTACGGGAAAGACCAAAGGAGTTGCTCGCTCTGTCCATCTCCCTCACTTCTCCTAAACGAGAGAGAAATGTGTGTGTGAGAGAGAGAGAGAGGGGGGGGGGGGAAAAGGCAAATACGATCCTAAGGAAGAGAAGCCGAAGAGAGACAACGTGATCTTGTCAGAAGACTGAGGAAGCTGACTGACCGAACACTACACCTTACTAAGGCTCCGTTACGAAGCTTTCAAATTACGGCACAGTTCCGACCAAGAAGCTAGAATTTGAATTAACGAGATGAGCAACAGAAACGAGCGCACCTGGGTTTGGTGTATCCTGCTAAATGACGCGGCTACCGAGCACAAGCTACAACGTGAGAACACAGCGCGAGTCCACGTCTGGTTGCAAGGCTATTAAATCTTACGACCTCGTAACAAAGGGGCTTGTTTAGCCATCTCTAAGTTTCATGCCGATAATACATCTCGGAAGTCCAAAACTTGCAAGTTCTAAATATTAAAGTTTGTTTAAAATATTACCGTCACACTTACACGTGGTCAGATTAATATTTCTAGTATTTCAGAGTTTCACTTGTTTCTATAATGCCATTTAAAATAGTTAAAGCTTTTAGATCGAAAGAAATAGTCAAGCGATTTTACGCACGAGAAGAAAAATGGTATGCATGTGAAAACGGTTTCTAACATACTTCTAACCTCGTTTTGAGACGTCGTTTGAATATATGGTCGTAACGTAAATACCTCTCGTACTCCACATACCGCGGCCGAGGCCTTCCTATACGTAAAGATATCGAGGTATGCCTATTCAAAGATGAAAGACCCATTACCGGCATATTTTGCGTACATAAAATATTCCAGAATGCTACACACAAAATTCCTTCAATATTTGTATAGTTTGCCATAAATATTACTTTACGATATGAGAATTTCAATAGGATATTATGTACCCTATTGAAATTCTCTAAGCATATATATTTTATAATAAATACGATGCAGCGTGCTTAATACTCTCGTATCAAATAACGTTTTTCCTGCGTCCATTTAAACTGACTATTTCCGATGCAAATGGAGAACAAAAATTGTACCAACGAGCCTCGTCGAGGCGCTACGAAAGTTGGCAGCGGCGACCTCCCAGAGGATGGTAGGCATACAATATTTGAAACAGAAAACCATCGGGGATGTTGTACGGCGCGCTATACGGCAGCTGAATGCATCAGCATGTCCCGCAGCAGCCAGACTAGTATCAACTATGTATGGAATGATATGATTTTCGTTTAATTAAAACTGTAATAACTGTTTCGCCCGCATTCCGCAAGCGTGGGCATTAAAACATATGGAGTATCGCGACCGTCACGACTCGAAACGAATGAGAAATACGGAAAAAAAGAAAAATACACACGCAGTCAAACAGAGAGATGTATCAGATTGGAATGTGCCTACACGAACACGATTTATACGAGCTTACTCTTTTTCGTACGCAACTGCACGAACCGATTCCGAATTCACGCATTTTATTTCGCGCGGTATACGCAAAATCAAATATACACGTGAAATCCAAAATACATTACATTCCGATAAAATATAAAGGATGGTATTTCCTTGGGGAATAAAATATGATTAAACGACCGTCAGAAGTGATATCCGAAAGGAGGATGTTGCTCAACAAAGGGCGCATTCTTCGTGGTTCAATAGTCCAGGACGAAAACGAGGCTTTGTGTCGACGGAGGCCGGCGAGTGTGTGCCGCGCGGAAGAGAGGAAGGAAGGCGACGAGAATGGAAAATAAACGTAGCGATGATGCCCCGAGTTTGAAACAATTAACATAACAAAGCGAGGCGAGGCCGAGGCGGAGTGAGAGGAGTGAGAGGCGGTCGGAAAGGGAGGATACGTCGAGCCAAAGGCAGGAGGGGGGAGGAACACGGACGCGTTTCTCTTGAGATTTTGGCACCGTTTCCACCGTCGACGGCAGCCTATTCCAACTTGTGGTATTCGAAAACATTTTCCCCGACCGGCGTAAACGGATCCGACGTGAACAGCTGAAGGGCCACACGGCGTGAAGAAAACTTTCCTCCGTCACCTGCCGTTGTCACAGTTTTACGGTCGGTTCCGATATAACACGCGATACGTTATCCCAAAAATTCAAGACATTATTCTATCCTAACGCATCGGTTAGATTTTTATCACGGAATAAACGGCGATTCACTACAAACGTCTCCTTTCATCGCGAATGAAAGACATTTGATAAAAACTTTTTGCATTTAGTAATTTGTTCTCCAGATGAAGATAATATATAATATCGTGAAGAATATTATAAACAATCATCGCAATCTTGCGACAAATACCTCTTTATACAAATACTTCTTACTCTTTCAAATACTTTTACGTCGAGAAACTTATGTAACACTAGCTTGTCCTAGTGAGAGAACTTCGCTTTAAGAAATGATGATAAAATGCAAATACTTGGAAGACACAATTTCTCGTGCTTTCCATAACATTAAAGAACAACGTAATCTTTTTATTGCGTTATATATGCATCACGTTGGATCAAGTGGGAGAAAATTTTTCAGTCGATGCATTTAAACACGCATCGATTTACGACATCCTCCTCATTTTCCTACATCAACAATCTTATTTGATTAAAAGATGATCGAGGCGTCATGCATATAATCATATAAATTGCTTTTAATGTGTGAGAGTTTTCACGCTCGTGTCTACATAGATAAGAGACTCGCAATCCTTCGTTCATCCGTTTTTTATCTCTGCTTGTTTTTCCTAACGCTGTCGCAAGTGTGTGCGATATCTCAAAATCTTTATAAATAAATGTTTCTTCTATGAAAAAATATATAAAAAGAAAAAATAACACGTAAAAGAGATAGAACTTGTAAGTAACGCACTCGCGAATAAAATGATCGATTAAGAAATTTCCTAAACATTCGTGAGTTGAAATCCTGTTATTTCTAAATTAAGTCTACTAAAGAAATAACACCATGCCCGAAGGTCTAGCGTGAATAATGCGGTGCGCGTGACTGTGATAAATATTTAACCCTCCGCTAGCACAGGTTATCTTTCCTTCCGTGCGAGATTAAGAGAGTTTATAATGACGCAATCTTGCGCTACATTCGCAACATATTGGTGTTCAAGTAACATTCGCACGATTACTTAAAATATATATAGGATGACATTCCCAATACTCCGAATATTCACTTGTAGCTAATTTACTCTCTAAATTAAAAAGAAACTTAAAATTTCGAAATCTTCTTTCAAGTCCTCGAAATGTCACGAAGATATCTTAAAAACAATCTTAATGACAACTTTATACGTCATGTCAAAAATAAAAATTCTACAAGGACAATATGGCAAACGAAAAATGACTCACAAGAAACAACGTAAAAACGAGGTGACGCTGAACGTACATCGTGTCTGACTATGCATGTCTTTATCTACTCGCTTTAATATCACGCGCCCTAAGTAGAACGCAGCGTTACGTTCAGACGTCGCTGTTCCCGTAACACACTTCTATGAGAAGTTCCCTCCGAGAACTTTCACCATATTAACCCAATATCAGCCATATGGTTTAGAATCAGGTTAATAACCGCTCAGCGAGATCTTCTCTCGCGTCGAGAGGCACGGGGATTATCGGCTATCAATCTGATTTAGCGCCATTTATGCAAAATAATAGTATGAAATGTCCAATTGAGATTACACTGGCTTTCATGGATCTATACGGATAAATCGAGTAAATGTTTAGTAAATAATAACATACAACATTAAACGTACTAAAAGAAAAGTGTGTTTCATAAAATTTTACATTAAAAAGTAAAAACCTATTTGTTAAACTTAGCGCTAAAAAAGCTTATAAAGATTGAACAAAAATATATATATCATCTAGAAGCGGGACATCAGTTCATCTTATTACGAAGTTTTATTTCACCCGTTCCTCTCGACTTCCGCGATTACGAATCTATAAACTAACGACATTTCGAACGCGCCTTCGATCACAACCATTCATAAATCTGCCCGCCGTTCTCGTCCATTAGCATCTTGTCGTGCGTAGAATCGCTGCGAGGACAGCGTATCCTGCAGTTTGTCTCGGTATCGCAGTTTGAGTAACACACCGACGTTCGCGGAGGCAACCAGTCAGCGCTGGTGGGAAGTATAAAATGTCAATACGTTTACCGGCGGGCCATTGTTGAGCTTGATCTATGTTTATGGGCGTAACGGCGTAGGTCGCCGTCGTCGTCGTTGCATACGGCGCGCAGAGAAAGCGCGAGTATCTCTTTCTGTAATGTTCCGGCCGTAATAGTACAAAGGCAGTCTCCTCGGTTCCCGCTCGTGTCCGCGAATGTATGACGACAGCACTTTGTGAGCACACGTGAAACATTTTGACACACGCATGCCAAGGATTGTTCCGCGAGTTTCGAAAATTATTATCTTCGTCTTTTGACGTTACAGAGACGTACTTATAAATATAAATAAATAAATATATAAATACACAAATAATTTAACTAATTTTTATATTCTAATGCATATTCATTTTTACATATTTTATTTTTTCTATCAATTCATTTAGTTTATTAAATTTTTTAAATTTATTTTATTATTAATTTATTTGTTCTCTGTATATATAGTTATATCGATCATTTGATTGTATATGTAATTATGTGATAATAAAAGGGGAGATAATTCTGCAAATAATTCTTATTATCAATTCCTAGAAAAATTATAAATGCGCGAAGGATTAATTCCACTTCCTGCAAAGCTGTCGATAAGACCGAGGAAGATTGAGGAAGTTATTTGCACAAGACGAGAAATTATCCTCCCTTCGTTCCTACAATGTCTCGTATCCGAGCGTGTTCTCGCTATCTTATTACGCGCACGTGTCTTCGAATGTGTAACGTTGGTGTGTGTAACCCACGCCTGCGCTACGGCGATATCGTTTGTGATAATGCATGTGCCTAGTACAGATCTCCCGGTCGAACGATCATCCCCCGCTATAGCGATGTTCTCATTACCTTCGACTTTACACATTCACACGCAAGATAATACTACGACGAAGTTAATCTGCGAGAATAAACGTTCTTTTCGGTCCAGTTTCGGTCTAAAAATTGAACCGAAATAATAGAAGACTGATCATCAAATCTATATGTCATGATGTTTGAGTATTTCTTCAGTTCGGCTTATTCTTCGTCTTTTACGCTACTCGGCACGTAGAGGAAAATTGTCAGACATAGAAAAAAGAAGCATTTGCAGCGAGTCGCTTGTATGCTTTGTTCGATATATCGCAAGCAAGTTCAATGAGAGAGAGAGAGAGAGAGAGAGAGAGAAGAGTAGAGAGAAAGGGTTCGAGGTGCCAGAGACTCGCCAGGGAAATGAAACCTGATTTAGGACTGCGGTCCAGAAATCTCCCAAGAGACCCTCCAGGCTGACCACCGCGCACTCGCTTCGCTTTCCAGTGTCCCTCCGAGTGCGATCCTCGCCCTCTACCACCACTACCTTTTCTCTACCGGCTCTTCGGTGTTCCACGTCCAATGTCCCCGTGTCCCTGGACGCCAACAAGTGCGACTCTTTACCAACATCGCGTCGGAAATGCGTCCGGAATACTGAAGACCCCTTCAAGTATTGCAGCGGGATATGTTATAATAAAAAAAAAAAAACAGCTTAACCATCTTGATGGAAAGAGGATACACAGAGGAATAATAGGAATAAGATTTTATCCGCTATGAAACACATTCGGTCAAAAGATTTCGTAGAATTAACAAAGAGTAAGATTTAGTGCTAGGGAATAATTAAACGCTAGAGTATACAATGTCCAGTCTAATTTAAACCAAGCTCCATTTCTCCCGAGAAAATATTTCAAAGTAGCGGGAAAGAGCAAATTTTGATAGGAGAAACAATACTGGCGGAATTTTCATTCGATACGTTTATTCCATGCTTGCTTCAAACTTTCCTTTGACTCATATAATATCTAGATTCGACCGCTTTTATATCGAGTATTCTTGCGTAGAGCGAGGAGCCGACCGGAGGCAAAGTTTTAGACAAGGGCCATGGGAAAGAAAGGAATAAACCGAATAGTGGAAAAGGAGGAAGAAAGGAAGACGCTCCTGGCACAGCCTGGCGTGTAGGTTACTACGTGCCTGTTCGCCGAGGCATCCCGTGACCGTGGTCTGGCTTAAGGATTCGGGTCAGGCTGTAACCTGCCTCGATTGCAAATATAGGGAAACACTTTTGGAGGCGCTGCCAAAACCAAAACTCAAGTGGCATCGGGCGCCGAGTGCACGACGCGACGAAAAACGCGAAAATTTAATCGACCCCTGCCGCACCAATTCTCCCGATTCTACTCTGCAATTTCCACCGCRTATATATATATATAAAACTCATTCGGAAATCCGTGAACCTTCCCACAGCTCGGAAACCGAAGAAGATAGCTTACCACGTTGTTCAATCTGACTAAAAATCAGTAACCTTTAAACTTTTCCCAGCCTCGCTCACTAACCATTTCCTTTTCGGAGCACGAATTTGATGCCCGGAATATTTATGCGATATGGAGATACCACTGTATCATTAGCATATCGCCAGAATCCGTTTTGCTAATTTTATGCTTTTATAAATGGAGCATCCATTTGTCAGTGTTGTTAGTAAAACATTACCAATAGGTTTCATTATCGTCGTAAGAGATACTCGCACGCTAGGCCTCGACTCGTGAAAAATACGCATTTCGCTCAAAAACGCTCAAAAGCATGCAATGTCACGGAAAAATAGCACACCCTTTGTCACCGGATATGAATCTTATTGAGCATACTTGGAATGTGCTCCCACAGACGGCGGTGCAAGAATGCACCCGCGAAGCGGCGAAAGCTCGCAACTGCAGTCACTGAAGAATGGGCCGACATACCGCGAGAAGTTCTTCGCCATCTTTTTTCAAGGCTCGCGCCGTCATGTAAAATTGTGGAGGTAGAAAATGTAAAATTCGTGCGAGCCGGCGGATATTAAAACGAGGATGGTCCACGGAGCATAAATCGTGTCAAGTATCTACGCAATAACTTATCTCTTTTCATTTCCATCCTTGGCGCCCTTTATAAATAGATATACAGCAAGGGATGCAAAGTAGCTCTTCCCACGGAAAAATAACATCCTACTGCCATTTCAAGCACGTAAATCCAATTGTTCGAATGATTTTACTAAAAGGAGCACAGAGAAATACTTTACGAATAATTTAGAAAAACTTATCGCACACATTGTAAGATGTGTGTTAGTCATACAATAATCCTAACAGCTGATAAAAATTTGTTCGTCGCACTATTAAAAATAATGTACGTGCGTGTTTCCATTCCAGAAACTTTACCTATAGAAATTATGTATAATTATATCTACAGAAACTATACACCTATTCCAAACTTTTCACATTGAAAACTAAAGGGAATGGTATATATGACGCACGCGTACGGCATACACAATCGTTAACTGCATTGCGAGATGCGTAAATTTTTCTCGATTATTTTCGATACCTGGCTGATAGAGGTAAAGGTCCGCGGCGCGCGGCCACACAATCGCCGAGCGCTCCACGCTGCCTGGTTGATTCCGCGTGCTTGCGGATCTCGGAAGTCCCACGAAGAGTCGCAAGCCACGAGTGAGCCGCCGTGTCTCTCGTCTCGTAGTCACACAGTCGCGCTCGTCGTTCTTCACGTCGTCCACGTTGTCCCCTTCAACGCGAACAATCGCGATGGTCGTGCGTCGTCATCCCTCTCCTTCTATTCGCGACATGTACGCTTCGTTTGTCGACAGCAGAATGGGGAACGCGTCGTCGTCGTCGTCGACGCGCACAAACGAAACGCCTGTCCTCACAAGCAAACACTCATCGAGTACATTTCACGTTTACGTACGGATTTACGTCGAGCGTGCCCAGAGGCACCATGAATATCGAGTACTGCTCACGGGAGCACGAAGAAAATCCTCCTATTCGCGTAATCACTCCCGACGAGTCTAAACTACGCGCGGAACGAGTGTCGCAGTCGCGCGACCACGAGCGCCGCCGGTACGCATCAGATGACCACGTGAGCTAAGAACGATTCGAGCAACTCCACGTGTCCTCGATCTCGCTTGAACTGACTGGCTTGCGAAAACGTTGAGTTAATTCGCGGAGCACCACAATGGAACGAATCTCGTGTCTTATAACGAAGAACGAAGAAACAGCACTAAATCGTAAGCTCGCGGTCTGAATCAGAGAGCCCAACAACGTCACGCGTGGTCAGTACTTGTTACGTTTAAACACTAACGGCACGAACAAAACATCAATAACATCACCACCGATACGCGGGGAAAGTATCGTTGTTTCGAACTCGCCACCCCCGTTGTCCCCGCGACGAACGTTCCTCGTGCTAGGTGTCACTCGACTTCGAAACGCTGGTACCGCCGGCGAGAGCGTCGTCCGCGTGACTACCAACCGTCCTCCGCCTCGTCGTCGTCGTCGTACACATCAAGGAGAAAGGGCCGCGTCACTTCGGAGCGGAGCAAAACGGAGCGGAGTGACGAGTGGACGGCGGGCCAGCTGAGGGAAGAAAATTGCGCGAAAATTCGTGGAGTTGCTGGCGCCGACGACGACGCGTCCTCTCCCACCAACGAAAATCCGTCCGAAATCCTCGTGCGTATAGCAGATCTCGTCGTAGATTCCTCCGGATAACGATGACGGAGGGTAACGACGACGGAGGGGAATGGGGGGAAAAATGAAGGGGACTGCGACGAGCTGTGTCTTCAGCTGATTGTCGTACGATCAACGGCGATGTACAACTCGTGCACCCCGGCAACGACGCCGCCTCCTTTACCAAAACGTGGAGGTGGTGTACACTGCGGTCGCTCTCCGCACACTGAGGATAGCTGACGTCACGAGCCCACCACGCGGAGGTGGTCTCGCGAACGACGGTTTCGCGCCGGCGCCCGCGGCGGCTGCAATCCCTATAGGCACACACAGTGTCAGTACAACCCTGCGCGCTGGTGTGTTCTCTTTCTCTCTCTCTCGCTTTCTCTYTCTCTTCCTGCCGGCGCCGACTACGTATATATCCCATCTACCAATACTACTGGCGCAACTCCACCTACGGCAGCCGAGTAACGGTTTAACCGTCGACGGAGGAGCTAACACCTAATGGGGTTTTACGTTACGTCACGTTGAGCACGGTCAAAGAGAACAAACCTATGCTGCTTCCGTATACTGAATCAATTTTAAAACGGAAAAACGGGAACCTATGACTAGTAATTGATTTTGTTGCACGTACATATCGTAATCTCGAATATATGCCTGATCTTGCATGTGATCCAAATGTAATTCATGATCTTCAGTATAAATACGACTAATAAGAAAAATATGATAGAAAAATAAGATATATAAACTCGTTAATACGTCTTACAATTGAGATAAGTCGGAATTATTTTCTACAATAAAAAGATAATAAGCTATATAATAATAAAGACATCGTATATTATTCATAAAATAATAAATTCTATTAAATAACATAACAAATAACACGTTAGAAATCAATAATGCAGAAATATCTATAAAATATTCAATATACAATGATGCTGCAATTGCCAAAACCTTCATAGTTCTATCTAAGTAGTAAAAGCGGGATATGCTCAAACAGATACCAGCGAATACCCATCGGTGCGATTATTCTAACAACTTATTATTAAAATCTGTTTGATAAACGTATTGGATGATGAAAAATATTATTTTCAGACAAAAAAAAAAATTAAAAACATGTGAAATTCATTCGGTAATAAAAAATTATGTAATTATAGCTTTATACGATTATTAATAAAATAGTCCATGTATTAATATTGAATTATTTCGAATTATATTATACGACTATTTTTGTAATATTCGCTTCAGTTAATAATCATTTATTGTGAATTTACTATAATGTTAACATGACTGCGTATACATTACGAATGAAATACATTTAATGAAAAGATTTAATAACGTATATCATCGGAACGATAAAGCACGAACTTCTCGTTGGGCAGACGATGCGGTATTTTATCCATACTGATTTGAAAACAAAGGGATAAAACCGATTGGCCGTTGGTCTTGCGGTATTATCCATGATCCTCAAGCTGATCCTCCACAAACAGGAAACCCAGGGCATGAAATTCCGAAGAGAAAGCTTGGGAGCCCTATCGGACCGTCGTTATGGGCGGAAAGTTTTGGTAGAAGTTTCTTCCCAACTCCGTCAACTCCATAGGAAACGACGGAGAAATCCGAATCTGAGATGAAGGATCGGCAAAAGGAGACAATTTCGAAAGAAAAAGAGAGAGACGAATTTGGTACCGAACATTATTCTACATATATTTTTGACACCTATATTTATGGGGCAACGTCGATTCATATTTATTGGAAATTTTTGATGAACGATTTGTACGAATGTAATTCTGATTTATTTCAGTTATTATTATTATACTGTTTATATTATACTGTTTTTATATTAATAATAAATTATTATATATTATTATATTAATATATATTATTATATTAATTAAATTACATATTCAAAGTATTAAAATTATATTTAAAAAATATATATTGTATGATATTCTTTTTCTTCATATTATTTATATTAATCGTAGTCATGTAAGCCGTAAATTATAACTCATTCTCATGCATAGATCCGACATATTTAAAATAAAATATATATGTGTTACAATCAATTAGCCACGGATTTCCATTTTCCTCAAAATTGATCAGTACCAAGTAAGGTAATGTCCGATCGATAAACGGATTAAAGGTGAGTCATAAGCAACGGACCAATATTATAAGACGCAGGCTCGTCATGAGCGAGCAGCTCGGTTTAAACAGATGTCAGTCAGTATGTAGGTTGACGCAGCATGCTGGAAGCAGAAATGTTGAGGGTCTAAGGAAGGGAAAGAAAGAGAGATAGGAAGCTCGCAAGAGAGAACAGCCACCCGTCAATCTCGCTCTCGTTCCATCTCCATCGCTCAATCCCTCTTTCTCCCTCGCTCACGGTCGCCAGTGGCGTTGGGCTGATGGTAGGAGGTGGAAATCAATAGCCCTGAATAATGAACCCCAAGGCAGCACCCTCTCTCCGCTCTCCACGGTCTGGAGCAGTCTCTCATGCATCCTCTCGTTCGAAAGCGGGAGGGAGAGAAAAGGAGAAAGAGCGAGAGAGATATGGGGGTGTTCTCGCTTCTTCTCTTTTCCTCCTCTTCTCCTCCTTCAATCTTCTTCTCCTCTCCTTGCCAACAGAGGCCCTACTGAACCCTTCTCCTCCTCGTAGCCCGAACGGAGGTGTTTGTGTCCTCTCCTAGTCCCCAACTTTGCTACGAGACCCCCTCGAACCCAATTCGGATAACCGACGGAAGAGAAGGAGGAGAAGGAGGAGGAGGAGCAAGAGGACACGGAAAATGATTACCCTCCTCCTCCTCTTCACTCTTCATCTCGTCCCCCCACGACGGATCGATGGTCGTCGAGCACCTTAGTTCGTGATTCTCCTAGATTCGGATCAATACCTACTTTAGCATTGCAATAAAATGGTTGGACAGCGCGTTATGATAGCCCGTGCTGTCTCTCTCCCTCTTACTCTCTTATCGAGTACCTATCGAGAAAGCTATTTTGCCGGCACTAAATTTATTTGAAATTTCGCTCGGCGTATGTTATTGACGACGAGCATGGAGGAAAAACGTGTACGAAAATTAATCTGATGTTTTTGATCGCGAATAATAAATCTTCATTGGAATAATCGCGCCTTAATCGCAATATCGATGTAATTGATTGTAGCGTCGCGAAGCGACGGCCCGTACTACCGGCCTCTGATTTCTTCATCTAGCGCTTTCGATAACGATGGTTAGAATAAATAGACCCGTCAATTTACATAGTCGTTAACGAGCATGCCTGGCAAACCCTTATCGGTTCCGTAGCTCCTAAACCCCTCCTGACCTAGCCAACACGTTCTATGTTATCCCAACATTCTCCTTTGCACTCCAACAACGCGATGGGTTCCCCGCAATGCACTATTCTGAATCCTCGAAACAGAACGCTTATTAAAGATCGATCGAGAACCTTGCGACGTCCTTTATCTGCGTTATCGCATTGGATATAACTTGGAAATCCAGAAACGCTTGGCGCGCTCGCCACATACATAATTTATTTGCTCGGAGAACTGCAGCGTACGACGCCTTGTAGTAAAGCGACACGTACTTTTATAGCGACTTAAAATTGATTGATTCGATTGAATGGCAAATATTTATTATAGCTTATTGGAATATCGAAGCGTAATGTACAAAATTAAATCATGTTTTTTAAAAGCTAGATTAATTAGGAACGGAATATATTTTCAGAGAAAAATTTTGATTTTATTTATATAAATTATATTCTTGTGTGTCTTTTATGCAATAAATACATCACGAAAATGTATTCTTAAAATGTCCTCTATTGAATATTCACATCGCTGACGAAAAGAATGTTACCTTAAGCAATCAAACGGATCATTGTACCAGTCTTCTTCTTTTCTGAGAGCCAAAAGAGCTTGGGGCGGATCTATCCCTCGGTAAAGGCGGGCTGGTAACGACTATGCAAATTTCATTTGGCCCGGCACAATTCTTCACACACGGAAGATTAAGACATTAGACTACGGAGGAAGAGAAGGAGTGGAAGGAGAGGAAGCGGCGTCCTAAACTGAAGAGTGAATAGACGACGATGAGGGAGTAAAAGAGGAATCCTGCCACCGGGGAAGGTATGATGTTCTTCCTACGGTCTCAATTATTTCATGTACTGAGCTATTAATCACTTGTGTGTGCGAACCTAAAATGACGACGCTAATATTTAAGTTGCGCATGAAAATTCGGCCGTTCGCGTGCATCGTATAAAATAATTTCGGTGGCGGTTATCACGTTTAAGGTCTAACCACGTACAAATATAGCCGTTGTTCGTGCAACGAGCGGCGAGTATATTTGTTAGTTTTGCATAAAAACGCGATAACATCGTATTTCTAAAATACGAATTACAGTAAACACTATTTGGTACTTAAAAAAAGCGCTCATGCTGCGCGCGGGAAAGTTCAGTACATATTTTAATCTGTAGCTGTAGTGATAGCAGCGAAAAAGTTTCTTTTGTCATTTCGAGAAAAACGTCAAAACATTTTATATAACTGGTAATTCTGTTTTGTAGCAATATACGGTATCGTACGTTACAAGTTATTAAACTTTTAATTGAGAGATAAAATTTTTAATTTTCACCTTTAGGAAACAATATTGTGCAAATATATGTGTTCATTCTTTAAATTCTACGTATAAAATTGCGTTTTATGCGTACAAAATTTGTATGTACCAACTTTTCATATCCTTGACGATTAACGTTTTTTCATTTTTAACAGTTAAAAATTGTTATTGTATCTGAATTTACAAGCCTACCGAAGTAAAAATAATTTAATAACGTAAAAAGTGCCTTCAACGTAATAATATCCCAAAAAATTCCTGTTCCCTTGCGAATGAATCCTGACGGCACCGCTGCAACCGCACTGCGCGGATTTCGCGTCCGCCGGAACAACGAACGGCGGGAAATGCAGCGGCAGGTTATGCTTCCCATCTCGAGATCCTACCTCCCGTCGCTGCCTCGATGGGAATTCCCATTCTTCGCGTTCGACGGCCCGGAATTTTCCGGCAGGCGGCTTCGGCAGGCGGCCTGAACTTCTTCCCTCCACTTCCCGTGCCGTGCGAGAGCGTAATTTTAGTTTGATACCAGCGCAATAGCCGTGCGGCCTGTCTGCTCTCCTTTCGATGTAATAACGAAAGACCAGTGAAGGAGGGAGGGGGAGGAGGAGTGAAAAAGATGGAAGGAGAAAGAGGAGAACGGCAGCACTACTTATCCTCCGTATTTTCCTTTACAGCGACTCTCCTTGCCCCCGATCGAGACAAAGCCGCAGGTATTACCTTATTTCCCCAGCGTCTTTCCCCTTCTATCGTGCAAATCCTTCTTACGCGAGTGTTCGCTCATAACCCATTCCACTATCGCGCACTCGGCTTCCTCGCGCCTTTCTTTTCTTTCTCTCGCCTCTCTCGTCTGAGTTTACGCCGAAACAACCTATTCGCATATTGTATTCTCAATGGATTCTTTATATGCCTACGCGGGATAAGATTGATATATATAGTAGAAATGAAGCGATGCTGATAAAAAAAAGCGAAGCTATGATAAAAGAATGTGAGCATTGGATTTCCTTTCTCTCTAATATTTTCATGTCGTTTGATTACGAATCATTATAATAGAATAAAGTAAATAAAATTGCCATGCGAAACGTTTTGTCATTTTGCATAGTAATGACGTTTGATATATATTAAATTTTCATTTAAATCTAGTTTAAATAAATCAGAATAAAATCTTGTTTTATTCCATTCTAATATTTACATAGTATTACACACATTCGTGCACATATCGTGCATTAGTTTCCGCGCCGATAAGAATCGTTTGATCATGCAAAGAATATCGTCGACAGATTTTCGCGTGACAAGCGGGTACAACGTTTCATCATGAACGCTAACATTGTCGTATGATCCCACCAATTCCCAATGAGCGAGAGTGCGATGTACGCACTCTCGATCGATCGGTTGGACGGGACGGAAAGAGAGACGGATGTAGAGAGCCTGCGGCAAAAAAGTAGGATAACATACGTCCGTGCACGCGACGGGGGAGACCGACAGACGAACGGACAGCCCTCGTGCACCTCGCGCCGAGAGAACAAGGGTGAGAGAGAGAGAGCGAAGCAGAGAGAAAGAGAAAGATAAAAAGAGAAGGAGAGAAAGAGAGAAGGGAGATTGCGGAAAGGTCGGTAGTGGGGTTGGTTGCCATTGTAATGGCGTGTGCCATGGTCCCCATGTGCCAACCCGGCAGCTGAGCCCTCTGGTACGCTCTGCTGTTAAATACGCTGAAACGAGCAAACCATTCGCGAGAGTTAAACTCGTAGTTATCACTCGAATCAAGATACTATATATACTGTCTCTTATACACATCTAGATGTGTATAAGAGACAGGTGTGTGTGTGTGTGTGTGTGTGTGTGTGCTGTCTCTTATACACATCTAGATGTGTATAAGAGACAGAGGAAGTGCTCGCAATTGAAAGAAAATGCACCCATTTTGTTAGCTCCTCATTGAATTGACAGTAACACCGAAACCCTCATTATTTTGTGTGTGTGTGTGTGTGTGTGTGTGTGTGTGTGTGTGTGTGTGTGTGTGTGTTCGAAAACCAGCACTTTCTTTTTTAAAAGTTCCAGTAAATCGTAAGAAAATCGCGCGAATTTACTCTGGATGAAACTATCCGTGATCTTCCACGGCGAAATACGTAACTCGATTAATAAATCGCGAGCGAATCGTAATACGAATTACGCGAATATCCGTGATTGTGGCGAAACAACTGAATTATTTCCTTGCTCGCCTTCGAAGCTACAATTCAGCGCGTTCATTAGTACGTACAGCAACGCTGGCAGTGGGACAAGAGAGAGAACAGAAACAGCGGGAACGCCTCTCGAATACCGACGATGGGAGGTCACCRAAGTATCGTAACTACCCAGTAATTAAGTACGGATGCCGAAGTGGCGGCCAATGGAGCGGCCACCGGAATAAAGAAGATGCAAAACAGATTCTTCGTCGACGAAGTATGATATTTCTTTCTTTTTTTTTTTTTATTTACCCCCAGTCGTAATTCAATCCGAGGACGAACGTGCCACGAAGAGAGCGAGAAGCAGAGAAGGGTAACTAGACCGAGGGTAGGTCACTATGTCTCTAGACAGAGGCCTGAACAATGGCCTGACACCATTACGAAATGAACATAATGCTTACTTACCAATGCTTGCGTACATTCGGGATGGGATGCGCAAACGAGAGAAAAATGACGGGGGACGCATAAATTGACAACAACGAAGAGGCAAGCTGGAAATCCGCGGCTATATGAGGCGCGGACGGTAAGAGGCGAAGAGAGAATGAGGCGAACCGGGAAGAGACGCGGCGCGCAGCTGGGGGAATCAAAATATAATTACACAAAGGTAAGCCGTAACACGGAGACAGAATCGCGGGGAAATAGACGGGTCTCATTAAAATTGGAGAGCTGTTTCGAAACTGCGAGACTGCCGTGTCGGTTGCAGCCTCGTCACCGTCGAGCATTACCTCTCCCTAACTCGGTCCGACCTCTCGTCCCTTCGCGTCCTCCTACCTTCGTGCCGCGGTGGTCCCGTGAAAGGTTGAAACAAAAAGAAACTTTTCCGCGCTGCTTGCAGACGATTGTTAAAGAAAAACTACGTAACGTCATGCAACGACATTCAGCGATTTCTGCGATTGCGTACCTTGTCGAATACATTTATTACGAACATTGTAGATAAGATATGTTTAAATCGAAAAGCGATTGGTTTAAATGGAAAATCGAAGTTCTGAGTTGTATTTAGAGCTTTAAATAAAAAATTTCAAAATTTTAATAGATTTTATATTAAATCTTGCTAAATTATATTTATCTTCTTATTTGCTCGTTATTCTTGCAACTATGAGAATTTTCTAATTACGAGACATGAATAAATTAATTCGCAATTCGACTAGTGTGTACATACGATTATCTTGGCAGTTAATCTTACGTTTTCACGAACATTCGTTTTATTTTATAATGATGAATATCTCGATAACGCCGTTAATGTTTCAGCAGCATATTTCCAAAATTACTGAGACTGCAGTGCAGTTGACTCGTATCCGTGCAGATTTAAGTCCGGCGCGCATGATATATGTAGACACGGATTATTTGATTTAGTGGACGTGCGTCAATGCGAGCGAATGCATTTGATTCGACGTTGATAAAATCATTCCCCTCGCCTACCGTTCGTTCCACCGAATGTGAGCCAGATCGATATACAGTAGTACGGCGATATGTATCAGCATAGAACTTTCTCGTGAAAAGTATTTAAATTTCTAAAGGATATATATATATATATATATACACACACACACACACACACACACACACACACACACACACACACACACACACAGAGTTTACAATTCAATTAGTATTACTGAAGTATAAGCCTTGCAGCATGAAATAAAATTCCTTTAAAGCCAATGCTTTGACAAAAGTGTTACTTTGCTTGGTGCATAATTATAAATTACTGATCATATTAAATACGAAATCTTAAAAATATAATTTCAGGGTTAATTGTTTTCAGCTTTTCAGTTATAAAGTTTCTACTTCCAAAAAATACTGTACTGCTAAATTTACAGTATCGAAAATACGTGGCAACTTGACGAAATTTTATAAACATATCGTTTATATAGAATGCAGAATTTTCCTCGATATTTCTACTATGAAACAACGAATAGTCGTTGAGTCGTGGACACCGCGTGAGCCGAGCGGCGCGACGAAGTTGGAAGGGAGGATAATTCGAAAGATTAACGAGCTATTTCCAGGCAAAAACTCGAACGACCATTCGTCAACCATAAATTCCGCATGCCTACAAAAATAAAAATGCGCTCGCCTCCCTCCTCCTCCTATAGTGCGCCGGGATTGTGTGCAGCTTATCGGCCGGATATTTATTGTAAAATACCTACGTTTCCCTCCCAGTCGGACGCTACGGTCAGGCAAGCGGATTGCGGCCATTTTTCCTGCAAATTAAATAAACGGAGGCCGCCGAAGGGTTACGTCGGCGGTCCGTAGAGCCCAGCAAAAGTCCGTTATTTCCAGAATCCGGCGAATTTCTAACCGCGAATTTTTATGCGGCAGCCGCGCACGTTTCAAGATAAGCTTTATACGACTACGTGGACAACTAACGTTGGAAATTTTCGTCGCCATATCGCGCGCGTCCTCCATTATTGATAAGTATCGAATAACATGACTTCTCCATTACAAAATCGGCTCCGGAATAACGAAGCGACCGCCGGGACCGAATTTCCGCGCGGAATCGCTCGGCTTTCCGACTGATGTACAATTCATGAAGACGATCCGACCGGTCTCGGGGCGCGTTGTCTCATTTTTCCAAATACCCCTCTAAAATCCCAACCCATACCTGCGATACCCGGGCGACGGTAAAGCTTTTCTCTCGGCGTCCACTCTTTTGCGCGTATCCCTCGCTTCCCGTCCTCTTCGCCGTCGAGCATCATACGATGGTATCGCGTAACACGCTCCTGTCGTAATTCGAGCACCCGGGATCGAATGGTGGCGTTGGATAGCCCGAAGAGGCTGTGACTGGTAACCGGGCACGTCGGTGTTAAAGTCCCCGTTTCCGGGACAAGTTTCCGCCGCGGAAACAGCCCGAAACGCGTCCGCGAGCGCTGTCTCATTGTATCAGATCCGTCGACGTCTGGATGGTGCATCGCGCGGGAGATGGGGACAACAGAGACGAGGAGATCAAGAGGAAACGGCGCGCAGTAGGGTGTTATGCTGGGTAGGGTGAAGGGGGAAGAGGGGAGATGGCTTACGGTCGGCCAACAAAGGCCGTCGATCGTCGACGTCGGCTCATCCTCTCGGCGATCGACGTGAATGCCCGCGAAATTTATTGTTTCGCCGCGGCTTAGCACGCTCTCGCACCCACACGATACCTTCCCTGACTTCCCTTCCGCTATACGACCCTTCGTCCCTCTTTCCCTCCCTCTCCTTCTGTCTGTCTTTCTCCCTCCTCTATCTTTCTCTCTCTTCTCCGCGCGACCCTGACCGCGGCCCTCGAACGCCATACACCACGTCGCGGGGGACAAAAGAATAAATCCTGATTAATCTCTCGGTCGCGCTTCGAAAGCCGCCGAGGGTGCCCTCGCTCGCTCGTGCGGTCTTGCCTGTTCCATCGTTACCACCGGAATTACGCTTCACTCGGCGCAACGAGTTCTACGTGTCCTTGTGCGGCTGAAAAATTAATGAGCGCCCGGCCGCTTGGATTTAGTGGCTGGCGACTGCAGTGTTTCGTAAAAATAATTTCGTAACGTTAGCGTGCGACGTGGCGCTGCTGCTAAATGACATTTCGCTGAAAAGCTGATATTTCTTAATAGTTTCTCTCTCTAACCAGATGTAAGAATAAAAATTTTAATATGCTTAGTATGAGCCTGACGTTTTTTTTTTCCAAAAAGATCTTTTTGAATTTTATCGCACTGGAAATTTCAGGACAGTTTTATAAATTCTTAGGAAGGAGGCGCGATATTTCCTAACTTATTTACGCAATGAATTTAGAATTCTATGTCTCTTACGTTGAAACCTTACCCTTGTGTATTCCCGTGTACTTATCCTTGAGAATGGTGAATTCGTAAATCTTGCCGAACTCCTCGAACATTGGGCGGAGGGCGTCCTCTTCGAGATGACGTGGTATTTGTCCGATAAAGAGCTTGATGACGCCTTCGCCGTTGCTGGACGAGGGCGATGTCGACACAGGTATCAGCATGTCTTAGCTTAAGCGAGATGAAGTTTTACGGAGCTAAGTCTCGCTATCACTTTTTCCTTCGCAAATTTTGCCTTTCGACTCGCACTCAAAACTAGTTCGCTCTTTTTCCTTTTTCACCCTCAAAGGCGGACACCGATCATCATATAGCTTCGAGTGACGATAGCGCTCGTTGATTACTTATCGCCACGCGCATAAAGCACGACCGCGACGGAGTCAGTGAGTACTTGACATGTCAAGGGAATGAGGAGAGAAAAGGGAAAGAAAACTGGCCGTCACGGAGGTACTCGTTAACTCTCGTTTTTGAGGGAGTGAAAGGTTGTCGTGAAACGGAGGCGTTATTCGCCAAAAACGGCAGTCACGAAGCAGCGAGGAGTTAACGGGCGGTCGGCAGGGTGGTTTTAATCAGGAGCTCGATAAAAAATACACGATAGCGTAATCTTCCGTAGGAACGGAAAACAGAGCGTGGCGCGAGGGAGCGAGGGAGGGACGGCGGGAGAAGAAAAGAGGGAACGCAGAAACGAGATAGAACCACCGTAAAGAGGGTGGAAAGCGGCTAATGCGGAAAGCGCACAAGAAGGCAAATACTTAACAAGAATGAGAGAAGAGAGAGATAGAAAACGCGAGGAAAAGCCGACGGAAGAAAGTCCGACACAATAACGCGCGTGCAACGATTAATTTTGCAACGCGACAAAACGAGATAATCAACACTGGTGAAGATACTCGTATGCGTGATGATACACGAAGCACTATGAATGTCCGCACGGAATAAAAAGCACCGATACAATCAAATTAAGCCATTATAGACGATATCTTCATTATACCACGATTATGGAATCAAGAGGTCTGTAGAACGATCTTCATCGTATCGTGTATGTGTGCTGACATGTACGCATTTGCCTACAGCTGATCAGAGCTTACAGATAGAAGATTTCACGTGCGCGCATGTGCATGAAACACCACGCGGCCATTCGACAAATACAGTGTCAGTGTCATTAGGCATATCGCTTATAACAGTAAGAGAAGATTTTTTCCTACTCGACACGGGATTTGTAATATCTCCAATTCAAATTCGCGCAAAATAATTCCGACAACAAATTAATGAGCACAAGCAGAAGCACACCGATCACAATACCACACTTTCACAGCATTTCACAGATATTTTTGTAGTTCCTTAAGATGCGACGGCAAAGTATCTCGCTATCCGTCACCGTAGAATTTAGCGATACCAGCCAAACGTGCAGTGATTTTATCGCAAACTTCAGTAGAGCAAGAGAGCAATAACTCGTAGCGCGACTCCCACGCGCGTAGTTGCCCGAGCGCTTCCCCTTTAATTCTTAATTTCGTATACGTAGTTGATCCAGTTTCCGAGACCCAGTTTATCACATCGAATATCTCTGCCCGGTGGCAGTTGCGCAGATTACTTCCGCCAGGTGACCGTTTGCCGATAGTTCACTGGCGACGATCAGCCGTTCTACCTAGACGATATCCTAAACTAAACGATCACATGTACGGTACGATCACGAGAGAAACTACGACACGCTGCACGAGACACGAGACAACACTGATGGTTGAACGACCCTCGGCCTGATCGGCACCGCGCGCCCTGACGCCACCGTCCACGGGGAAATTACACACATACACACACATACACACGCCCACCCTCTTGTCCTGCGTGCCACCCCTACGACGACGTCACCCCATCTCGATGCACGAGGGGGCACATTTCCCCTTGTGCTGAGACCTTGCTGAGCGACGCGAGGGCGTCTTTGCTCCCTCTTATTAGCCTACCCACCATCCCTAGCAGCATGTGCACCATCCATTTTCACGAACCGCCCTTAATCTCTGATGCCCCATTCACCCGAATTCGCATTGAAATTGGATTCTGGCAGAACGGATTTTCTAATCATAATCATAATCGATCCGGTGAACTATCAAAAATGATAGATCGAACTATCGAGATACTATCGAAAATGAAAGATAAGAAACATTTCTAAAAGCGATAAAAAAAATATAATAAAATTTAAGGATAAAATGTGATTGCAATTTAAAATCGAAAAACATTTTAAAAAAGAAAAATTTGAATTAAAAGTAATTTTAACAAGAACATAGATTACACAACAATTTCAAAAAATTTAAAAAAATATAATTTTAAAAACCATTACGCCCGTCTCTTAATATAATTATATTAGATATAATGTGTAGAAGAAAATACAGTATTAAATGTGGAAGCAATATAAGCTGATCAATAAAATGCAGAAATTAATCGCATTTGCATGACCTGATCTCTTTCTAACTCCTCACGTTCGATAAAAATATATCACAGCAATCGGCGTTACGCCGCTTTTATGGGTGCTGCTTTTGCTGCGCTGGAAAGGGTACCTGGCATAATGGTTCCCTGTCTTACAGGGGTTGGCGAGCTGAGTCATCGCCTCGTACGATACTCGATCGCATCGTACTAAACCGACCCTCTAGTAAGCACGCACACTTGAACAAGTGCGTGTAAACGTGCTTTATTAATGACTTTCTCTCTCGCGCGCGCGCACGCGTGTGTGTAGATGACCCTCTATTTCTGCACGCGAGAACCTATGCGGAAACGAAATCCGCGACTTTATTCGCCGTGTTAAAATCGAAAACATTCAATCGAATACAAAGCTACGCGACGATCTATTTATCCGAGTCTCTGAACGTTGCGCCGCGGGAGTATGCGTGTACGGCCGGCTTTTTTCGCGACAAGCTTTTTCGTTTCATTTCCTACGTTACAATATTCAGTCTCGTTGAAACGACGACTACCAGCCGGGCTGATATCTATAAATGCGAACATCCGCGATGCAAAACGCCTGCATTTAAACATCACGGTCTGCGCTGCAACGGGCGCTGCCGTCATTGTTGGCAGGAATTTGGTGCCTGTATGTATACGCATGAGAAGTAACATCGGGCGCACGTATCTCCGAATTTAGTTAGAACATATGTGCAGGCTTCACGCTTATCGATCCTGCTCTTCTCTAAGGAGAAAACGAGGGTAGACGAGGTTAATGCAGGAGGCAAAAAGAAAACACTCGTTTCCCATCTCTCGGAAAAAATGCGATCAGTACAATAGTTCGGCCAAGCATTACGTTTGCAGCGTTCACTCAACCGATGAAGTAGCTCTTTGTTTCTATTTGAAAAGCTATCTTGCTTGCTCGTCGAAGCTGAAACGCTGTCGCGAGAGTGAATCGAGATGAAGAGCCACGAAACAAACAAGCTTTCCGCGAATGATTTTAATCCCTTTAATATTCAATTGAAATGCTGAGAATAACATAGATCCGCATCCTATACAAAACAGGTACATTTAAAAAATCCGATAATTCTTGTAAAAATTTAATAAAATCCTGCGCAAGCTTGTCCATTGTTGCAATAGCATGAAAGATTTTAGCGGCTATTTTCAGTTGAGATTGTATTTTGTCAAGAATGTTTTGTAAAATCTTGAAACAGTAAGCAACTAGTGACAACAAAACATTTGAAAAATTCTCATTGACAGAATTATCATTCAGTTTCTCTATAAATATGCTCTTACATTTATTTCATTCGATTTTAAAGTATTTTTGATGAACGCAATATATTACTAATGTACGTAATTCTACTCCGCGTCTCACTATATTTTCATGAAAAATTTGACGCAGTTTGCAAACTTTCCGAGATTCCGCTGACATCGGGACAAGCTTGGCTGTAACGTCAATCTCGAAATATTGGGGGATCAATGACGTGTCGCTCGATGTAACATGCAGCGACTCCGCCTGTAAATCTTATTGATTTATATTTTTCGCTATAATGAAACCATGGCGAAAAAGGTGCGAAGAATGTTCGACATCGACAACGCTCAACGTACACGCGATAAACTCGACGACGTCGACGTTGATTTATAGTAGCGAGGAAATTGCCCGAAAGTGTACGAATTTCTCACCGAACGGTGGAGATGCGAAATGTGATCTGCAAAAAGTGCGCTATGGTCCGTAGATAATGTTACGATTAGGACAAAAAGTGCCAGCAGAATCATCGGTGCTCTTATACATGGTGTCTCAAAATCACCAACTTTTACTTACAGATTTCTTGATTAAATTTCCAGAAAATTTTAATGAATCGCACGCTATTTCGCAACTTTCGAGCAAATATTGCAAATATTTCAATATTTAAATTTCGATTTAAATTCTGTTAATTGTTTAATTAAAAATAAAGAATGATATCTCTCTCTCTCTCATAATCTGTTTATGCTCCCAAAATTTAATTTAGTTTATTCATTAAAATCTAGATTTTCAATAACTTATACTTAAAAACAATGACTCGACATTTGTGTTATAAATTAAAATAAATTTCTAAATAAGAGTCCACACGTGAAAGAAATTGTTTAGAAAGTTAGACACCGTGTATGCAGAAGCGTATTTTATTGGTTTTACGCAAACCGATACACACACGAATTGAGCAATGCGAAAGAGAACTAACAGTTTCCAGAGCTGGGAGATGAAACGCAGCCGTTTTTCAGAGAAAAGTACTCTCGCCGGAGAATTAATCACGGCGTTCTCTTCGCGTATTGGTATGTATATCTGACGTTCTCGGACCATCAGAGACCGCAACGTTTTCGGTAGCTCGTGCACTGGAATTATGAACTTAGCCCACGGTTCGTTTTTTTCACCGCCCGATATACACCGATATACACGAAAGCGAGTTAAGTCACGCATGATTTATAACGACACACTCCGCGGGGCCTACTCTCGTCGTCATGGTATTACATGGTGTATACCCGCGGTTTATACCAGCCAACCAACGTGTCCCAGCGGCGGCTTCTCCACCACATTCACGAGCGAAAAAGACACCCGAAAAATATAACTCTACGATATCAGGCGCATATGCCCTAGAAAGCCTATGTGCAATAATTCACGCACGTAGGATGCTGTTACCTTGGCAGCTTCCTCCGACCTGCACACATACATACGCACACACATACACACGCGCGCGCATGTACACGGTATCATCTAGCCGACATTGGCCAACTTCGTAGGTGTACGCGCTTATGTATGCCGAGACACGGTCCCCGTGTCCACGCGCGCGAGAATGCATGGGCAAGTATGACATAACTCACGATAAAGTTCCAGGCCACTTGTACCGCGTAAATTATTAAGCATGCGTTGCTCCTTTGCCGTTCGAGAAACGGGACGATGCGACGCCGGACGGAGTTGGCCACATCGGGAGAACGTAAAGGTCAGAGGATCCCTGGAGAAGCGGGACTCAGGATGGTGACAAGGGACGCAAGAGGTCACCAAAGGTTCCGTTCCTTCCTGTTTCACCTATTTCCACCCTTCTCCGCCGGTCGGTCGCACTGTACGAGATGGAGCACCGTTGTAATACCGCGTAATGCAATGCAATGCGATCTAAGTGAACTTTGGCCGGGTCGAGCGCATGCATATAGCCTTATAGCCAAGTAGCGTTACCGCACAACCCCTTGCCATTCCTTCCTTTCCATCCTTCTATAAGCCCCTTCTCTTTTGTTTTCTCTCTCCACTTCTCTTTCCCGTTAAAACTACCACTTTCTCCTTCGCGTTTTCTCTTCCTTCGCCATCTCGAGGCTCATCTAAGATCGACTTTAATGCGCAAGGGTGCCGCAGGATTTGCCGGATTAGCGCCAAATATTAACAAACAGACGCAGCAAGATGCTACCCGCTAGCGACGTTCCGAAAATTATTTGTCGCTTCGTCGCTTTCTTCTCAGTTTCTGTGTCCGAAATGTGGAGATTAACTCCTTTAAATACAAAAACTGCAAAAATATATCAATATGGAAAATATTTCTTTTCCATTTTAATATGATTCTAATAAATAATTTAAAATGTATCTATATATAGTTTCACAAGGAACAAATTCACTGCTTTCATTATAATAAGAATTATGTTGAATTCAACGCTATTCCGATATCAGACTGAAAAATATTTAATGAAGAGAAGTAAAAGAATTATCTCATTAAAAATAAACTAACAAAGAATATTCAAAGACAATTCGGCATAACAAATCATTTGAAAATGAGTAAAAGTGTGAGAAACAGATTTATCGTTTAATATAATGTGAAAGATTAGTTTATCGATTTGGAAAAAACCAATTAACACAAAATCATTCAAGATTATTTGTTACGTCGCATTTCCAAGAGGGAACATTTCCTAAGTAGGAAGTCTTCAGCGTACCGTGATGCGACTTAATGTTTTGCGCGTAACCATCCCTAGGTTCCACGAGGATCTGACCCGAAACTGCTTCCGCCAAGTCTTCCGCACGGAGGTAGCTTTCTCGTTATCATTATAATGTAGCTTGACCCCGACTAGCACGCGCACGCTTAAGAGGTGAAAACGTAATACTCGTCGTTTATATCGCCATTTAAATGTAACTTTACGTCATTGAGATTTTTGCAAAACACATCGCTTATCTGTCATTGTACGAGAAGCTCGTGTCATCCTTATCATCGTCATATTTATTATCATTTGCGATGTTTGCAAGTTGATTCTATCCGCTTAAATTTGTGATTTTGTAAGATCGCGAGAATCGTTCAATGCACTGACAGCGCTAAAATAAACAAGTGTGTCTTGAAATTTAACACCCGGTAGACAACTCCGGATTCTCGGATGAGCGGGCGGACGACCGTTTCCTCCGACAAGTTTAATAATTGATTAAAATGACGTAATTCGTCCCTTACCGTTCTCGTATCGCCGCGCTTCGCATCCAGCCGCGCTTCGCTCTCGAGAGCACCTAGAAACCGGCTCAACGACGGCGTATCGCGAAAGTCGTAAAGCCGCATTACACCGGAACTGCCGATGCGCACGAGAGTTTGGGATTAGAGCCAATCAATTACCGGGCCCTCTCGCTTCGCCATCAATCCCCCATACACATGTCTAGATGCATACGTGCACACAACTCGCAGAAAGACGGAAACGATCGCGCGCTACAGAACGATGAGTGTGTTTTCAGCGGCTCCGAGGGCGTGCTCGAGAGTAACTGCGATGTATATCGGCGAAACACGCATCCCACGCGAGAGATCGCAAACGCGGCGCGGCGGAACAGTGTACGGTGAGAACGGAAAAGTGAATTAGAACATTCGACGAATCGTAAATCGACGACGGTGGCCTCTTAACGAAATTACCGACGGTAAATCAACGATGAGAAGAAAAAAATATGAGAAGCAAGAAGGAAAGAAGCTCTCGCGCCTGGACTCGCGACTACAGTCTTGGCACTCGAACCGAAAACAATCGTGACAGAGCCAACGCCAGCGCGATAACTCGAATGCAGCGGCGCGTTTCCCCGGTCCGGGATAGACGTACACATGTATCGCGCGAGTAATTCTTTCGATTTACTTGCAAGAACGTTGTAAACCCAAGACCCCAATTTCCCGAGCCATAGAATTCGATATGTTACGGCCTCGTGATTTTATCGCTGCTGGAATCGTCGAAAAATGTATGAAAAAATCGTGATGCATGAACATTCCGATTACGGTATTTTTCCACGGTAAAATCAAATTAAATAAACTCCACGCTACGCGGTCGCAATTTATTCGTACATCACGCAGATTGCAGATTTGCGCACGCCAAGAGTTAAAACAATGAATATAGTCGGATAATTTTTACAAACGCCCGGCGACATTTTAACGCATGCCTCTCCTACGCATCCGGATTTAAATTTCCGCCCCAACCGGTCAAGCCCGCCAATGCATATATAGCGGGCCACTTGAAAATTATTCGAATAAAGCTGCCACGAACTCGCGCGGCATTCGCGCGCGCTTTAATAACCGTACGGCCACAATATGACGGTGGCATTTAACGGCGCTCCTGCCCGCCGCACCCGAACAACAAATATTTATGCATTCTTGATGACGTAGCGACCACGCGCGAGCGATTACCAATCAATTAACGTTATTTCGCCGAAAAAAGGGCAACCACCCAGTGAGTGGAGCGACAACAGAGCGGTTTTGATTTTTGAAGAGAGAGAGAAAAAGAGAGAGAAAAAGGAGAAAGAGAGACTCTCTCACATCAGGTCAAACCGCACCCGACCGCATCGTCGGCGAATTATGAAATATACCAATTATGGCGTACGAACCATTAATATAAATTTTCTACGATTAAAATGTTCACGCGCGTTTCCGTTGTTTTCGAATAACGAAACCATTCTTATATACGTGACACCCAGACCGGACGGTCGGAAAGTTTATAATACAATGATTGATTAAATTTGCAATAATCTATTATTAAATGACTGTAATAAAATTAACGTAACGTGATAATTGTGTAGGAAACCATGTACAACCACAGTCTATAACCGCCGTTGGCATTATAAATTGATTTTCTCTATTTCGATAACGCAAATTGGAAATAAAAATGCTCCCGTGGGTACTATGAGAATTTCGTTACCCGCATTACATAGTTATGCAGTACAACATTTGGCTAAAACTGATTAAATATCGAGCGTTGCTTACTGAAAACAAAATTGGACTAGATCGGATATTTCCATAATGGAAGCGTGACATCATTGTTGACCGCCTCCTACAGAGGCTAAATACAGGGCTGACGATGTTTTTCGGATATACACTGAATTATGCATTGAATTATGAATAACAATAAATCAGAATGGCATTTACTCTGTAGGTATTATCGTCCCTTTTTTTCAGGTAACATTTGACAAACTATCAAACATCATAAAGGTATTGTAAATGCAGATATAATTGTATCTTCATGTTATATGAACAATTGTATCTTTATCTCTCGTCGTTTCCCTATATTTTTTTTTTAAGTTATTTGATCATCCATACTTCTGTTCGCGATATAAATAATTGAAAATTAAAAAAGTATTATTTAAAATTATTAATGTATCTCTTTATATTTGTAATTGTTTTAATTTGTTTAACTTTTACATGTGTTTTGTAATTTGTATATATTTGATAAAAAATGTAAAAGATTAATAATATCTTCAGAAAATTTAGATATCATTTTTCTCTTGCAAAAACCATCCTATTATTATTTCTTATCCCTTGTTAAGCTTATTTTGACGGAAATATATCTCATCTTCTTTTTTGCCCACAAATTTAAATTTTCTATAAACTTTATATGATTCACAAATCTTGTAATTAATACTCTGACATATAATGCGACATCAAAACATAACCAATAAATTATCATCGGTTAACAATGTATCGATAATAATAGAGCTGAGAATAATAAAACTATATTTAATGAGCTAATGTGTGTGATTCTTGTATACATAATATTTATTACAATCATGCTATGTTGCAATCATATCTTAATAATATTCAAACAATAAAATAAGTGACACGTACCATTTAAGAAGGAGAAGGCGAAGAAAACGACTCAACCGTTATTGAGATCTGATAATCTCAGATGCTCGCAACTCGTCGGCTCGCGTATAGAAACACGGTCTGTCTCGTATACAATTTAGCGCTGAGACACGACCGTGTCTCTTGATATGTGAACGCGTCGTTTCTCTTCCGACTCATATCGAGTACAGATTTTCCGCTATCTAGGTACTATCCCTTGCGTTACACATATACGCTTACATCCATACACGTACATACATTTGCACGCAAACGTGCGCGAGCGCGCATACATGTATGTGCAAAGTTCGAGCGAATTTCACATTCTTTGCAGGGCTCGGCGAGTTGTCGGAACGTTTTGAAATTCCGACACTCGAGACTCTCGCCACATGGTTCCTAATTTCCGATCGCTTCCACACCCACCCTTACACCGAATTCGATAAATGCTCGACCGGTATAGGCGCATGCCTGTACATAAGTACATACGAGAGCTGGATGGAGAGCGTGATATGAGTAAGTTTGGTAAGCCTCGGATCAGACCGGGACGAAGGCGCTCAACGTCGGAATATCATCCTCCGACGTTGTAAAGTGGGTCGGTCATAACCAGGCCAGGCAACGTTGGTATAAATTGAAAGAAAATTTATTCTCTCGGGAAAAACGAAATTAGCAAGAGTAGCTCGCCGTGGTTTCTCCTACTCATTATCTCTTCTTGTTTAAAGGATAACGGACCATGAAACAATATGAAAATTTAAATATATATATGATTATTAAATTGAGATATTTTTTATAATTAGGCTACGCCTAAGACACGATACGATTTTCCTCATTAATATCATATCGCTTTTGCGGCAATGATATTTAGATTCTGTACATGTGGCCATGCTTTCAATCATAGGTTGAACATATCGCGTTCCGATTGCGCCGCCTGTTTATAACGCGATAACAACTTCGCCGATCGATGTGAGCGCGATCAATAAAGCAACTCAACGTTTCACCGCATAATCGAAGTCTAGACTCTCTCTGATTTATGAAGAGTGCCCAGCAATTTCCTGCCCATTAGTCAAAATCGTTGGCCCGTCGCGAAATTTCGTTATATTCGGCAGCGATGGCGAGATACATCGGGCCATACAATTCCAGTTCCGTATTCAGTACCGAATATCGGCCGGTATTACAAATCGAGAATAGATCCGACCGGCCGTGAATGGTGCGATATCTATACGCGTAAACGCGACCGGGCATATTTCACGAGCTGATTTTGGCTGAGCCGAAAGAGGCAGGCTATTGCGAATTCTTCGTGAATCAAGGAAAATGACCACCACTGTCAGGCGAGATGTATTCGAGAGTCATAGCCAAGAAGAGAGCACTCTTGGATATCGCGCGCCTACCTCGACAGACACCGACCCCTGTACTCCGTTCCGTCTCCGCGCTTCTGCCTATCCACCTATATCTACCCAAAAGCCACTCCACTTTCCATATTTCTAAAACTCTGAATCATTTATCCGTGCTCAGTCGTGCATGGTTAGGCCGTTATAGACCGCAGCAACCCTCCGCGCGCTCAGCCCTCCGGGAGGACTGCGGAGGGATGCAACAACCACCGAGTTCGTGCACATTCGTCTTGGTACGAGGGCATAGCTACCCGAGACTTTGAGGAACTGCCGTGTGGGAAGGTCGGCCCGTGCTTAGAATTACCATTAGGAGGGAGCGTCAGCCGAGCCATCCGGGCTGTTTCGGCACGAACAGGATACATCGGCACCGCCTGGTTAATTCCGGTTTGGAGATAACGCTCACAGACCGTGTACCGGTGACCGCGATAAGTACTGAGAACCGAAACGCGGCACGCCGATAAGGCACAGGCGTGATGCCTGAATCCGTAAGCGCGTCTCGAAGAAGCGGAGATGCAAGTCGCGTGTTCGAGTTATGTGTTCGGTACATGGCAACGCGATAACTTGATACGCGACATGTGAAGATTTGACACGAATGTGAAACATGCAAGTCTCTTATATTAGAACGTCTACAATATAAATAGAGTTTGTCATCTCTAATCTTACTTATCATGAATGACAGATATTTTTTTTTTTTAAATATTGGTTAAGAGGAAGAGAAAGAGAGAAACTTTTCAAAATTAAACTGTTATTGATAATAAATAAAATTGAGTAAATTTCAATTAGAGAGAGAATGATTCGTGTGAAAAAAACCGATTTATCATGAATTCTTAGACGACAGAGAATTTTTTGCGCCATCTTCGTATCTCGGCATATATAATCTTTACAAAAAGGAAGTCGATGTTCCTCGTCGAAAAAATTCATGTGAGCTCTCGAACGTAAGTTGACGTCACGGTTGCGGCGAAGATGGAACGCAGTTTCCGAGCGGGACAAGGAGAAACGTAAGAGGATGCTGGCGGGAGGAACAGCGGGCTCGTTTTCCTCGCGAAAGTCGAAATGCCTGACGTACGTGTGTACGAGGCTCTACACTCGCACGATGTGCACAAGAGGAGCACCCTATTGTGACCCAGAAGTCACCGCCACGCAAGAGACGTCGCCTCCCTCAACCGGCATCCGTCAGAACGCATTACGACCACCCCTCGCGTTACTTGGCGGCCTCCGCAACCGCCTGCCTCCGTAACCCCCATCCGTCCCAGTCTCCACAAGACAGCCATTGTGTTCCCTATTAATTACATTGCGCTGCCACCCCTCCGCCTCAGTCTCCCTTGTGCCAGGACCTGTAGCGGGTTAGGCCACGGTCTAAATACTATGGACCGCCGTGAGTCCGTACAGTCTCATCAGGAGCAGAGCGTCGCGACCTGCGGGCGGATAATCGCTTTGAGAAATTACCTTGCACGCCCGACTGACGCATCGTTGTTTTCGTCGTTAATCAAAACGCCCGATTCACATGCATTGTAAATCTTCCCGTATGTACTTCGCACACGTCGTGTTTATGCACGTATAACCCAAACTTCGTGTTTGCGCATCGTGTTTGCAGCCTAAATACACCGCGTGTGTCGAACGAATCGGGTTGCAAGCGGTGGTAGTACTACTATTCAAAAATAGTGCGGAATGAAACGGAGGATTCGCGGAAGCGAGAGACGCGCGTCTAACGCGGATGAACAATTCTATGCGTTTACGGCGCACCTCTACCCAGAATAGTGGAAGTAGAACGAGAAACGCGCGTTAGCCGTTTTCATCCGGCAACAATGACGAAAACGTCGTTGCGAAACGACTAAACGAAGAGGCCACTGCGGAGAGGCCAGAGATAGAGTGGCACGGTACCATTCTCCACTGCGGGGAGAGGACGATGCTGATTCTCGCGTGTTTATCCAGCTCTCTAATTTATTCAATGTGTGCATTCACTGCGCATTGCTGCCCTGCACGCTCTTGCGAACGCAGTTAGGATTTAATAGTGCACCGTTTCACTGACAAACTCGTTCGCGAGGCTGCGTTCGCCACGAGTGGAAACTGGATTAACGCCAGAAGACGCGAACGCAAGTTGGATATGCGTAGGGAAAGAGAAAGACGAGAGAGGTAAAACGCGACGAATAATCTTCGCTTGAGTACATTCTCAAGTACATTCGACATACTTAGAAATTTACGGCGGTAAAATTTACGGTATAAAATTATATTTCCGAGTTAACGAGTTATTCAGACGACGCGGAGCTTCTGTAAAACTATTCGATAATACATCGAGTAACTTCCGTGTAATGTAATAGATAGTTCAAAAGTAGGCGAAAAATGTAAGAGAAATACGTGATTTAATGAGAAAAAAACAGAAAGAAAAGTATCGGGGATAATAACTGGGTAACACGGCCACATGTTGCATTCCATCTCTTTTACGCGCTGTTCTTAATATCACGGCAAATCGATGCCACCAGCGATCTAACTGCATGCATGCTCGTATGTCCCCGAATTCGATACTTTGTATTATGCACGCGATGGCAAAAGCGAAACATTGTTACAATGTCTGCTTTGAATTCAGATAACATATCTCGTGCCTTCGATCTATTTCTCTCTTTCTCTTCTTCGCTACCCTTGTCCCTGCCTCCCGTTCTCGGCCTCATCTTCGCTTCCTCTCGCGTATCTGTCCTTTTGCAGCTTTCTCTCCCCTTTCCTTTTTCCTCATTTCTCACCCTGCCGCCAGCGTCGCCGTATAATGAACCGAGGCAGCGTGTCAGATACGAAAGCGTTGTCGGCGATGACGACACCCGAATCGTCTTAGTATCGAAATTCGATATCACATGCTCCCGTCTCACGTTTACCACCGCGCGTCTCGTGTACGCGCAATTCCTTCTCGTCAATTTCATGCGAGCTCCCATCACTCGCGCCCGTAATTGCAGTGAAGTGCCATGTAAAAATACGCAACATCAAACACGCCCGTATCATGCAGGACCGAGCTTCAAGCTTGAAACAACTCAGATGCGCATCGTTTATATTTAACATTACATTAAAATCTATACCAACTACAAGACTAATAAATTTGAAGCTAACATCTTCTTAACAAAACTTTCGTTTCACGCCACTTTCTTTCACGACTTCTACATTTTCAACGTTAAGTATCTTAATCAGAAAGTTAGAATTAAACTCTTATAAAGTAAAATCCATTTGTATTTAAATGATGCAAATAACAAGATCTTATCATCTGTTGCCAATTGGAGATTGAATTGCTCAAACTTTCTAATTTGCAACTTTGTAATAAAACATTATTGGATCTCGAAATAAATTCTCACTAAAATCTTCAGTTAAATCTAATATCTCAGCTAATCAAGAGAAAAAAATGTATGTGTATTGCTAAGTATATTTTATATAAATCAGGAAGTGATGAATTTCAGTGATTGGCCATTGATACGAGTTATAATTTCGGCAAGCGTGTCAGACCATCGCCGAACGTTATCGGTTTAAATACGTGAATACGGCATTAGCATTAATTTGAGTTACCGTTTATTTATAATGAATTAATGTTAATTTACGAAGTAGCTGGCATATCGCGCGCGCGGGCCCACTCTTCGGCCGTCGGCCGACACTCCTATCCCGTCCCCTGACTAAAAGCATTGTTTCGAACCGTGGTTTTGCGCTCAATTTACATTTCCCTGCTAATACATTACGGTTTATAGCCGCGCGCCAGTCGCTTTCGCGGTGAACTGCATAAAATACGAGGACTCGCTGCGTGAACGGCAGCGTCAGGGCGGTGCCGCAACCACGATGTTTTGCTTGCGGGGGAAAAAAAACGCAGATCTTTCTGTCGGTAGGATAAAATTGCAATGAAAAAATCAACGAGACATTAAGCTCTATGTATATTTCGGATAAATAAGTTTATACTAATTTCAACGAGTTTATATTAAACTTTGATATTAAGGATTTCAACTTATCGTGAGCTGTTTCACTGTTATATTTATTACACTATGATTGAGAAATTACGGTTTAATCTATGTATAATAAAATTTTCTATATACCTTTGTATTATAAGATAGAATAATATCGCATTAGCAAAGTTAAATTTATATCTCTAAAATTAATAGCTTATTTGCAGTACTTTAATTTAAAGGATAGAATTCCGCCCTTGAGGAAATTATACGATCTAATTGCTATATTTTGATTAGGTACTCACTGATACGATGTGTAGTAGCGGAATTGTGCCACACGTTGATGTATAAAATAAAAATACACCCAAATTACAATAATGCTAAAAATAATATTTCAAAAAACAACTCACAAAATAATTGCTCAATTAAAAAGCTCAATTTTGCAAATGACGAAATGATGAAAAAACAACAAAAAAAATATTCGTGTTGTTTCGCCCATCGCTCGAAGTCCCAGATCTCCTCCTCTCAATTTCCACCGAGCACTCAAACAACACACATTTCACAACAATTAATTTTGCAATTAATTTGTATTAATTATCGGAATACAATGTTTGTGCGATACTTTGCACAGGCATTTCCCGTTTAACAATACTCAGTATGAAATCTCGCGGCATGTACACAAGACCGCTGTGTCATTAATAAACTATTTCAATGAAAAATTCAAAACGTAACGCAAGCTATATTCAAACTTAAATATTGGCAAAGGAATCATGATTGCCCGGATAAGTATCACAATGAATTTTTAATGCCCGTATTCTATTGTCTTGATTCCTATTTCAGAATAACTTTCGCACAAAGCATCTATTCGACAATCGTCGTCACGATACGTTTACGAACTGTGAAAGTTAATTTATTCGCAATCGAGCCAATTATTGTTAAATATTCGTAAAGAACGATAGAGTTTTTCACAGGCACTTCTCGCGACCGTGTCTCGAAAGATAATGCAAATAACTTATCAGTATTGTTTACTGATATGAGACTTGGGCGCGAACGGTAGAATAGCGACCTTACGCCATAGTGCGCAAAATAAGTACAAAGGCCATGTATCTCGAATTATAACTGTCAAATACTTAATAACGAAATATTTAAAACAAGTCCACATTGAATATTCAATTTCTTATATCTCAACTTTATTTTGTTAAATAAACAATTACATTAAATTTACTTATTTAGTCGAGAAAGTATCTATGCAAGTTTGATGTGTTATTATTTATTACCGCTAAATTTCTGCATCCCGAGAAGAATGAGATTGCGCGATCTTAATATGTTCAGAATGTTTCTGATAATTGTTCTTAATAAATCGAAAAAATGAAATTTAATTGCGACAGTTAATTGCGAATGCGTGAACTTACATATATTTCAATTTTTAATGTTAATAGTGTAAAGAATTATTAAAATAAACTATTATTAAAAAATGTTTGATATATATTTCTATTATTTGGATTATTCACTATTGCAATATTATCTCATGTTCCCAATCTAAAAATAGACAAGCAATATCGATGAAAGATTCAAAGTGCGACATGAGACAAATTCGAATCCATTGAAGAAAAAATTATTGTTAACATCACAACAGAAATAATTATAAGCGCGTATCGCCGTTTGCTTAATCAATATTAGAAGAAAACTATTGCGGTGTTTTTCATAAAAACATGTAACTATAATAAAAAATAGTATTTTATAATTTCTAATTGTAAAATAATGTTTTAAAAATCAATTTTTAGACTTCTTTGTCGCTCTCTCTCAAGTCAGATTTTCATATAAGTAATCGTTTCGCTCTTCAAACATTCAAGTTATACGTGTATTTTTTTAATTATCTCTAAAGCACTTAAATACATAATTTATAAACTTTAATACATAATTTTTGCCGTGTATGTTCAAGCCATACAAGATTTAAGAAATATCAGATTTACGAAAAAAATTTAATCTATTAGAAAAATTAAACAATACATAAACTTTATGATAATTAATAGCAAAAACAAGGCTCAGCTTATAAGTTATGAACTTTAATTATCGCCCTGCTGCTGTGGAATACGTGTTTATTACTGTACACGATCTACGTCAATTAAAGATTGATGCATTTGAAATTGCAGCACGAGAGCATTACCGACGAAGAAAATAGCAGTTACTAGGAGAACGACAAACGAGACACCGGTGCTCACGCGTGTATAATCGGCTCGTTCTGGGTTAGCTATGTACTACTAATACCCTGTCAGAAGGCGAGGCGCTAAAATGGATTCCAGGAAATGAAACCGTTTCGTCTTGCAAATGCGGCACTCTCACGAAAGGCGTGCACCCCCGACATATCTCGCGCCGCCGTTGGCAGCCACGTGCACAAAGTTGCTCGCGTTGTTACTAGCTGCTGCTGCTGCTGCTGTTATTACTGGGCGCATAGTAGTATTATTTTCGCGAGGGTTCTACTAGACGAGGCATGCGTTACTACTCTCCAGGCATAGTTATGTATTAAAGATGAAACATGTATGAAACTTCAACTATGTAACGCCATATATTTTTGTGTAAGCTTCAAGCCGCGAGACAACGCTTTAGAATAATGCGCGATGCGCACCCTTGATGAATGTAGCTTCTCGATCGCGATAACTCATACGAATAATACGAAGCGATTAGCACGATAGATTTATCAGCTTCATCTATTCTAAGACAATGCTACCGTGAAGGAGGGATTCAGATGCGATTGCGGTAGATTCGGGATCACCGTCTGACGTTTCCATTAAGAATGTTACTGGCAGTTCCCGTTGATGAAATCGGTCTTAAAACCGGAACTGACCTCCGTCGCATTTATCACCACTCGAAAAACGAGAGGACACTCGTCCTATCGGCGGTGAGCAAGTTGTTCCATGGTGCCTGCTCCGGACCTCTTGAACTCATCGCACATCAATATTGTCTCGTTCGAGTGGGACACGACAACGACCTATCTGTTCGTTCGACAAGAAGTGAGCGGAGAAAGAGCCAGACTATTTTATCAAACGACAGCTCTTTCTCTCCCGTAATTTCTGCGACATAATTTCGTCATCTTGGAAGTCGTTTGAAAAATCTCTTTCGTACGTGGATGTATTTTTTAAAATAACTCTGACAGAAAAAGAAGGGAGCAAATAAGCGATAGAATACTGAATAATTCACGCTGCAGTACATTGGAAATAAGCGAAACAACTTGGAAGTCGTGATTTCGCGTGGCGATTGTACTAGGAAACGTGCCGATCCATCACTGTAGATGTAACGCCATCTTGGAGCCAATATTCTAGCGTATAAATCACACGGCAACTATTGCGGAGACAAAGACGGATATCGGCTCAACCGGCAGATGTGTCCCGGATTATTCGATATTTCTGAAGAAAAGATCGTGTTCCTCGAAATGCAACACGTTCCATTCGAATATGAATGTCGTAGAATCGAATAAGCCCCGTCCGTCTCGCGCGTGTTAAGTTTCCAATCATATTACATTCCACTTCGATCATACTTTACTTACGATATAACTTTGTACAATATAAATAGCCTATGACATTCGTGAAATCCAAGGAATAAATTTGTCATTTCTTTTAACTTCAAAATTAGCCTGCCTATGCCAAGAATTACATTCGCAACTTTAGCATCCAATATTTTATTACAAGAATTAATAATAATATATTCAGAACAAATACCAAGTGTAAATCATTTCAAATTCATGCAAAATGTCGAATGCAATATTTTGGCATTTACTAATCGTAGAACAAACGTAGAATAGCCATAGTAAGATATTAGCAAATTTGATTGCGAGCATTTCAAAATCTGTCTAAAATCCAATGAAATTCCACAATCGTTTTTTTGCTCGCGGTAACACATATGATTAAATACTCCAATTTTGTGGGAACGTGTCGCCAGTTAGTCGACATTGCGATACCGAGAACCAATCGATGGCGACGATTTCTGGAGCGGAAAAGTATCTTGAAGGAGCACCGTACGGATAGCTCGCCGTTCCCGAGAGAAGAGAGAAAGAAGGAGAAAGAAAGAGAAAGGGAAAGAGAAAGGCCTCTCACCAATTTCAACCCCATTTTCTCAAGTCGCCGCTCGGCTTTTCGACCAAGTTGCGCCCGTCAGCTAGCCCAACAGCCATTATCGGCCAGTGTCAATATCTTGTTACCGGCATATACTGTCGCGACGGCAGCCGTTTCCTGTTTACTCTCCTGTGACCAAGCCGTTCCTTAAGTTTAGAACCCTCACGTCTTTTTGGTGCTTGATCATTCTCCACAAAACAAACACAAACACAATCTGTCATTACTTAATTATCATTGAATTATCATGCTGACGATGTCAATGTTCAAAAATAATTAAAATAGTATAAGAATTTCACAACGCAAAGAAACTCGCTAGAAACAATTAATAATAATTTTTTTATATGAATGACACAGCTTCAGAACGTGTATCTAGAATTATTTCTGAATCATTTCCTTAGCGCGACAGAAATAATCTCGTCTTCGTTTCTGCTCGGATTGAGAAGCGCGATGCGGAGAAACCGTTGCGTGCAAGCGCGATGCGTATAGAACCGATCGATGGCCGTAGAAATGCCCGCGGGATCTGTCACGCACAAAAATATTACGTCATATATCTGGAAGGCTAGACGAGCGCCGGGGTTGTTTACGACTTGCGGGATCGTTTCCAGAAGACTTTCGCGATATACGCGGCCCCCGGGCAGACTCAACGGGTGACTGAGAAGTACGAAAGAGCGATCGTCTTCGAAGTCTTTGCTCGCCGCCGATTTATTTCCTTCACGAATCTCGGACGGTCGTTTTCACTTTATTACACGAGTATCGTGCACCGTCGCCGATGCTCGATGGACGACACGTATAAATTTTTATGACAGTAATCACGAGTGGTGTTAGACGCCCGTCTGATATCGTACACGCCCACGTGGTTACATCGCGATAAAGCGCCGGACTTTTCTTGGTCTCGTTTCATATCGTTTTGATGTTATGAATATACCGATATAATTCTTAAATTGAGCAGGTTACAATAAAATACGAAACCTCGCTATGAAAATCTTTGTGAAAAGTTATCCATTTCTAAAATATAATTGATAGAGTCCTATTCTTTTATAAAAAGTTCTTTTCTAAAAAGTTCTTGAAAAGTTATATTTCTTGATTTGTTTTAAAATTTGAATCTTGTAATACTTTTCGATGCAGAAGTACCGTCTAAATTCCTGAAAAAATGTCAGATATCCGAAATAATCTAAATATGAAAATATTATTGTATTATTGTACGTAATAAGAAAAATTTTTAGACGACATTGTATCGAATTTCTTCGTGTGACGAACTTTACGACTCCGCCAAGAAAATCGAAGGAAAGAGAGGCCGTATACGAACTCACATATTGACTTGTGCAACCAAGACCGCGTGTAACACGTTATAGTCGAAACGCCAAAGCGTTTATCGAAACGTCGTAACACGTCAGGAACGTTGACCCGCCTGTTCGGTGCCATAAACCATGGGCTCGTAATTAAGCTGGAAACCAGAGCTGGCGTCGTAGAAATTGAACCGATGCACCCACTTAGTGAAGGGACCAGAAATCATTCTAGAGATATTTACGGCAGGAATTTACGACTCTCGTTCGACGCGAGATAACAACAACGGATGATAATCGAATCGATAACGATCACGGTTTACGAATAATTTAATACGATGTCGATAAAATCTATATATTTGTTGTTTACATCTGATTGTGAAAAACAGATGATAAAGCTTGAAAAACGAGAAGCCGAGAGAGAAAAAGAGAGCGAGAGAGGCCATTTTTTCAAATGTAAAAACTGAAATAGCCGTTTATAAAAACTTTATGCCGTGAATACCATACATTTTGCTGCAGTTTGCTAAAGTGGCGGTTAATGAAAACGCTGAGCTTTTTTTAAATACATCTAAATTTCGCGTTGTTGAAACTAAGCACATCCAGAATTTAATTGGTTCTTGCGATCAAAATTGATTCATTAGTAAATAAAATTTGACGCTTTTGTTCTGTACGATCGTGCAATATTTATTAAACGTTAAATGGTTAATAATTTCAATTATTGATTGGAAAAAATGCTGAATTTCCTACGTATGAATTTTTAATCTTAGTGCAACTGATGTAAATAAGAACTTAAGCGAAATTTTTTTCAGTTGTAGCATAATTAAAATTCAGTTAAAAATTAGTATGCATACTGCACTTAAAAGAAAAATATTTTGTGTCAAAGTCTGTATTTTGTGTCGAAGACTGTATTTTTCAAAAAGTTAAGATTTTATCGATCATAGATTTTAGATTTTAATATCAAGTTAAAATACAAGCACATTCTAATTATTTAAAAAAAATCAGACATAATAAAAATTGAACAAATTCAATATTCAATAGAGTATTAATATAATGTGCAAAAAAAACTGAACAGTTATATTTTCTAGTTGTAGCCAAATCGTCATCCTGAAACAACATTTAAAAGACTTGACCTCGCGTGCTACCAGTTGAATCCTTTTTACGTTCGACGAACTGGCTGTGCGAGCACGATTTTACTTCTTCGTCTCGTATTTTTCAATTGCCGCGCTAACGAAATACTCCCGACAACGACGATGGTGGCGGCAACCAGCATCCGTTTCAATAGCGCTCCGCGCGACCAGCCGCACCCTTCCGCGCTGCACCGGCTGAGCCTGTGTTTGATTAAACCTACCGGTGGTTGCAGGCCGCCGGTACACGCCGATGTATACTCGGCTGAATGACGTATAAAGCCCACGGCCCGCTCTCCTCGCCGCCGCCATCGTCGGTCCCTGATTGAAGCATTCGACGGGGATATCTTGGATCCGTTAAATGTCGGACGTGTCTCGTTACGTTGCGTCCCGTGCGCTTCGGCGATATCCGTGTACACGGCGTGCCACCGCTGCGGGATAACGCCTGGATTATAGGAAGGCAAGGCAGTCTACAGGAAGCCGAAGATGGTTATCGCGCGTCCAGATCTTCCATATGTTTAAAAATTCAGTCGCTACCCACTATAAGCGTATTTTTACACAATTACTTTAAGTATTAACTTTGTTATTTCCAACAGCAATTAGGTATCTTATAAAAAATTCGACATAAAAAAATAGTATCTTTTAATTAAACTACTTTTCTTATTCTATTAAGTAAATTAAGTTCTCTTAAAAATTGATACTTAGATGGCAGTCACATTTGTTTAAATATTTTAAAAATAGATGAAAAAATTATTTCAGGAGTAATTCCATCAATTTAAATCATTGATGACGTTTCTCGCGACGAATGATCTCTCCGCTCGGTCGCTTTGACCTATTGAAAAACGTCCGATTGTTATTTGCTCGTTCGCGCGAATCAGCGTTCCGGACGGCGGCGATTAATTAAAATAGCGCGAACGCGATTTGGCGGCATAGCTGCGGCAGCAGCGTGGGTAGATTTTCCACGATACGACCGACCGTCTCTCTGTCTCTCATCCTTTCTCTATCTCTCTCCTCTTTCGTTCCTCTGTATCTCGCGCCTAACCACCCTGCTCGTCGTCCTCGTCCTCCACTTCTATCCCCCTCGGTCCCTGCCCTTTCTGCACGACCCAGACTCGCGGGGCCATTCGGCGTGGTTTACGCGCCCGGCATTCAGATGACCGCATTCGCACGACCCGAGGAATGTCCAACAATATCCGCGCGGCTACGGTCACCGACGACGAGGCTGCAGCGCGGAATTCAGCCGCTCGTTTCGCGTTTTTCTTTTTTTCTTTCTTTCCGTTCCTCCTCTCTTCGCCATCGTGTCTCTCCCCTGCGACGTGTTATAGCCGTGTGCGCACCCCGTCTGCCGCGCGGGGAAGGGCCTCTCTTTACGGTCCCCGTTTCAACTGATCCATGTTTCTATCGTATACCAAACGCGTTTCGACCAGACTGCTACCAGCCGCTTTCATTAATCGCTCGCCCGCGCGCGTCGTATCAATGAACTCGGCGTTAAACGCCGAGCGGAATGCCGTGAATCGTCACTGATGCAAACCGCGAACGCGCCCTCGAAATCTAACATTCGCTTTCTTGCATCAGGCAAAGAACGTGATCGCAATCAGTTGTATTAATTTTTTTATTAACATACTTTTACTTTTATTTGAGAACTTCTTTTTTTCAATTATTAAAAGTTGGATATAAACAAATACAAAGTAGCAAATAATAAAAGCGTGTCACTTCTTGAAAAATAAATTCCTATATTTAAATCTATATAGCAGAAGCAAAGCGTAAAGTGGAGGTAGCATGCATAAAGAAAGAATGATACACGGAGACAATTTTACATTAAAAATTACTATGTACGACAGTAGCCACGGACCATGAAGGAATTACAAAAATTTTTTCTATGTTTTTCATATGAAACATAGTAAAAATTTTCGATCCGCAGCTTCATCCGCGGTTACTATTGTGTATAGTAATTTTTAATACAAAATTTTCTCCGCGTATATATAAAATTAAAATAATAAAAAGTCTTTTAATTGCAACTAATAGAATGTCAAGATGAACCTACTTTCCAATTAATAAACAATATGTGAATGGAATGTTTTTGTTACAATTATTTATGTTTTACAATTGTACTTAGAAACCTGCGCGGATGTCCAATTCCAATTAAATACTTTTTCCTTCAAACAAAAAAAAAAGCAAACAATTCCACCGTGATTCACGATACTTTCTATCGAGGGTTATCAGAACCGACGCTTCGCCAAGTCCGCCGAGCTGGAAGCACCACGGGATACGTCCTGCAGGACAAGCGCGGAATTCGGAAGATAAGCAGAGAGCATAACTTCTCGGCGGGCGACGTAACTCAGCCGACCGCCGAGCACGGATCGTTATGCGTCCCCCGTCGCTCGTAACGCAACTATCTCGAAACTTGTTTTTCTCCTTTATTTTAATAGGTCCCGCTGCCACCTCTTCTTCCTTTTATCTCGCATTCGACGCGCTCCCCGGCGGCTAATTCGCCGGAGAAGAAACTTCGGGGGTCAGTAATTGATGCAAATGAGCCTCGGCGTCCGCGTCGGGCTATCGGTTTAATTTCCTTGCGAAGTTTAGCGGCGATCGTTGCGTCTCTTAAGCCCCGCGCGCACTTTACGAAGTGTTAATATAAAGCACATCGATAATCGGCAAGCTGTGAAACTAATGAGAATGCTCAATATAGCAGTAAAAATATAGCGAGTGCAATCTAAACACAATATCGAATTTTTCGCTATTTTTTTAAATAGAAGTTTTAATGGTTAATAGATTTATCAATGTGTGAATCATTTGGATTATGAAATAATCTTTCAGACAAGAATATAATATTTTATAATAGCCCGTTTGAGGTAAATAAAGGCTTTTTAATAATAAAAACGAGCAATTTTCACGATATATCGTTTGAAAACGTTTTTAACGTAAATAAACTTTAACGATACGAGCCCTTCGTTTATACCATCGTTTATTACAGCGCAACGTGCGATGTGCATACACACTGTCCTAACGAAGAAACACGCGCTGTGTGTATATTTAATTAAATTCAATGTAATTATATCGAGAGAAGGGCGTAACGCGATATCGCGCGTTGTATAGATCACGAAATTGTTGAACCGCATATTATTTCGATAATTGCGAGCACACGCGCGCTCGCCGCGCCTTGAAAAGTCGCAGTGGTCACATAATATTCGATGTAATATGCAAATTGTAAATTGCGCCCCGTAGCGAATATTAATTCCAGATAGCGCGGATAATAGTAGAAAGAAACGCCAATTTCCCTGGTGCGCAAGGAGTGGGCGCGCGATTCTAATTACGCCGAGTTTTTCATTTCTACACCGATTTCGCATTACCGAAGTCCGTGTCCTGTTCATTTAAGCGTATCGATACGATTATTGCCTGAATACCAATTAATGAACGAGAATGCGAGAACGCCGGAACCGCGAGAGAGGGGGCTCCTAGTTATAACACGCACTCGTTCCAATTATACGCTCCGGATGAGGGTTCCACGGAATACGCATCCTTCGGCAAAATTACCATTCAACTCAGCCGTCGTCCTAAGATCTAAGACTATCGGACCGCGGAGAAACGTGTCATTTTATCAATATCCGTTTTTTAAGGGAAAGCGAGGGAAACGCGCGAGATTTGCGCGACCCGTAGAATCGTGCCGTACGGACGCGACTATTGCAATAGCGCGCGATAGTCCGTATCGCGTGGTGAGTGACGCAATCTGCTCCGAATCCCGACTTGTAACATCCTGGGAGTGCCCTGCACCCTGCACTACACAACCCCCGGCCGACATCCGCCAGCCCGCATGCCGCTGCAACTTCAATGGCGGGCGTATCGCTTCGCAACTGCGGGAAGATAAACCTCCAACCCTTGACCCCGCGACCTCGCCCGAGCCCGCAGTTTGCATTCGAGCCCGCGCATTCATTCCAGTTTATAAAACTCGCGCCCCTCGTGCATCAACTCGCCCTCTCTGTCTCCCGTCCGCTCTCGTTCTCGATGCGGCGGCGGATGGTGTCGGCGGCGAGGGCCCGACGTTAACACGTATGATACTAAATCGCTGACGCGATTCTCCGGGCGTGTAGCCCGGTGAATTATAAACGGGGAAACGTTTCCGAAAGATTAAGCGTAATTATTTATTCTGAGCATTGTCGTAAAAAAAAGCACGATGTTTCGTTCTCGTCAAACCGAGTCGTTCGAACACAGCGACTGACAAAGAAAATTTCTTTATCTAAATGTTTAATTGGATTTGTATTCTTATACTATCCAGTTCCTATAATATACAAATTAATAAATGAATGGCTAAATTCGATTGTAGATAAAAATGAAGAGAGAAATTTTGAAGAATTGATATCTTCTTGATAAAACTCTTGGCATGTGAGGAGAGCCGTTTAAAAATAGTACAAAATAAATTTTAGAAATTCATCTAGAATTGGTGCATCGCCAATATCGGCATCTTACTCAGGCGCATCGTTCAAAATTTGACTTATGCCACTTCCAAGATAAACGATCCGAGTAAGTATCCAATGTGGAGTTTCGAAATAGCTTCTCGAATATCGTCCTTCCACTTCCGTTACGTTTAATACAGTATTCACGAGACGTTTCTCTGCATATTCGCGATACATATTCGTCGCAATGCAAGCTGGGCTGACCGATATATTTGAGAGCCGAAATGCATGTACACATGAAAATATATTTCGGCGATCTCTCGGGGGATAATCTGGCTTAGGGACTCGAATAGGCTATCCGCGCGCGGATAGCGAGAGGAAATCCGAGCGACGACGAAAACGATGCGAAGGATATTTACTGGCCGCGAGTTTCCACCTTCCCCACGCCGCTTCGCAAACCTCCCAGCGAGCCGCTGAATTCTGCCTAATGATTATTTGTCGCTGTGGTAAGTGCCACGCTTAAAACAACATTACCCGACCGCAAGTACCGGCGAGCCACTTCTCTCTTCTGGATTAGACCGCCTCTCACCGTCGTAGCGCCCGTGCTTTAAAATGTCACCGACGACTTTTATACATAATATTATTGCAATATATTTTTCTCGAGAAATATATCATATTTGTAATAAATTTGTGCGGTATGCAATATGCGTGCTGGTCGATTCATGAAGTAAAGAAGAAAAAATACTATTCTTTTTTCAGAGATAAGTTTGAAAAAACTATCATTGCAAAATAATTAGTAAAAATGAATTATTGAAGCTAACTAAGGACTTTCTTTAATTATTATTTTCTGTATTTGTAAAGTAGACAAAGAGAAAATATAAATTACTTTTATCATTCTCATTTATATTATTTTTACAGAATTATTATATAAATAAAAAATATATATCACAGATTTTCCTCGAAAAAGATTAGGAAGATATGTTAGAAATTATTCGTTAAAAATATCAATATAATTAACTAATATAACTATCTTTAAGTCACTGAATAAAGTATCTTGATATCTTTGAGAATGTATCGCCACCCCGCACATTTTATGGAAGAGACTGCCATTATCGTACTAGTCCCGTGCACACTACGATCGGCAGTCAAGACCGTCCACCTGGTTTTCACGTTAACATTTTTCTCGTAAACTTTCAAGTCGGCTACGTAAAGCCAGGAAAAGTAGGGCGGAAAAACGCGGTCCGAAAGGAACGTCGGCCTTGCCTCGCCGACTTGGCGGAGTGGCCGTGCGCGCCGCCATAATCCCTTAATATTCCTGGTGCTTCGATACATTATGGGCCGGCTATTAACTCTGCGTTAACTCGGCGCAAACGGGATACCCGGTTTGCCGGTTGGCTGGATTATACAGGAGAAAAATGACCTTATTGGTTCGATGCTGGAACCAGGCTCGGGGGGGTCTGTTACACCCTGGTACAGCAGCGGCAGCTGGGGTAGCGGGTAGCGGCGGGGCTCGGTCGAGCGAGTTGCAATAATGCGATTCTCCCTGCCTCTCTGCCTCCCTCTCTATCTCTCTACCATCACCCACACAGCCTCGCTCTTTCTCCGTTAATGCTTTCAGCCGTAAACACCGAATAGAACCGAATAGAGTGCAGTAAAGGGAACTAACGTGTGCGTATGTACGCGATTACGCTCGCCGCGGTGTGGCGCGTCCGCTACGTGCACACGCGGCGTTACGTGTGCGTGCATACGATGTATGTACCGGCTACGGCACGTGCGCTCCGTATACTTAGAAACTGCGGTATCGGCACGTGAATCGAAATTTATCGAACCGCGCGATTCTTCGATACGCCCTTCGCTTCTTTGCCAGGATATCTGCTCTCTCGCTCTCTTCCGTGGGATCGAATTAGAAATTACCATTAAACATCCAACGTGGTTCGATGCGATATCTTCTTATTTGGTACCGTTCTTATATGAAATATCGTGCGCCGAATGGAGCGGAATTCCCCGTATTGTGTCTCAACAGCTCGTATATATACTTCCGAAGCGTCCGGATAATTTCCTTGGAAAAGTAAATCGCATTCGCGTTCCAATTTAGAGTCGCAACGTTCGTAATTGTCGCCGCGGACAGCGTAATCCGTTAATTATTTAATTAATTACAGACCTATGCAGGCGCATTTTATATCGTACCGCGACAGCGACTGTGTACAGGATGCAATAATCCGCACCAATATTACGCACCTATCGTCCGATATACGTCGTTCCGAACCGTGCCTCGCCCATTGTTGTTTGTTACAAAACGCAGTTCGACTGCCTGCAGCGCCTGCCATTTTCGGCTATTAAATAAAATACGAGCGACGTCAGTTGGTGTTCATTAACGGCCGGGGCTAACGATTCGATTGTAGCGCGATTGCGCGTTTAACCCGATCACGCGTTCGCCAAAGAAAGGACTATCCAGTATTAAAAATCATCGAGAGGTAGTTATTCAATAATTCGCCCTAGTACCATATGTTTGCAAAACCGGCAAAAGGTATTGACTATATATGAACACTATGGAATATTCAATTTAAAAAAAAAAAGAAAAAATATTTTGCGCGCTACACAGTAAGCTTTGTCGCAATA
>JANQDE010000009.1:1027070-1101615 GCA_037157785.1 Cephalotes varians
GTATTTTTCCATATAAATCCTCCTTTTTATTTGGACATGCATCTAACACGAGTGTCATCATGTTCCTGTAACAGTTGTCGAAACATACACTACGGCATATGGCAATTTGTTGTAATAAAAATATTCGGAGTACTATATGCACTGCGTTATGCACGTATACAGAGCTGGAAATGCAGTTTCCACCAATGAGAATTTATATACGCCATTTTATCCTATTGATTGGGGGCCACATCATAAAATTCTAGGTATTTCGGCGCGGTCGCCAGCAAGGTTAGTCGGGAATTTTTCATCGCGGCATGAAATTTTATTTTCGAGCTTTTGTCGATCTCTCTCTCTCTCTCTCTCTCTCTCTCCTCTCTCCCTCCGCGCGCGCGCGCGCGCGCGCGCGCAGATTACCGATTTCGCTCACAGTGTGGCTGCGCCCGGTCGCAGAACTCCTCGGCGATTCGCAAATAAAATCGTGCCTAGCAGACAAATGAAACCGTACAGATTTTCGTTATTGAGATCTGCATCAGCGACCGAAAGAGCGGTGCGGGCTTGCACGGTGGTGGTTCTCGTTCGGTTCCATCACCCGAGTATTGCACTCGGCCCTCGCCCCACGCAATCTGCAATAACAACTCGCTCTGTACAACCCCGCGTCCGTCTCTTTCCTCTTTGCACGGCCACTTCCCTCGTTTCCTCTGTCGTCTCTACCTGCTCGCTCTTTCCCTGCCATCTACTCCAATTCTTCGTTTGCTACAAAGGCTCTCTCGTTCGCTCGTTCACGTGAACATACGCTAAACGCTACACCGAATCCACGATACGCTCGATTTCTGTGCACCTTCGTCTATGTAAATGCGATGGTCTATAACTTCAATGTTTAAATAAATGATATCGAGATTTACTAAAACTTGTTGAATTGAATATATTGTTTAAATATATCATAAAAACAATATATATATATATATATATATATATATATATTCATGTCAATATTGTTTAATTGTTAGAGAAACTGTTTTAAAAATAATTTTCTCAAAATACTTTTAGAGGGAATAATCATTCGTAGATTGATTTCAGAAACAAGAAAAAAATTTCAATATTAGTTTAAATAATCATTACAGTACAATTTTCCAAGAATGCACAATAAATTTAATATATAAAAATTGATTAGAAATATCGTTTATCTATCGTATAAATTATTTATATATTCTAAATATTATTTATATACTCTAGTTTCCAATAATTCGGCAACTATAAATACTTTTCTTATTAAGTTGTTTCGATCGTATACAGTCACGAACAAACAACGAAGAGATACTATGCCAATTTCATTTCCCGTCAATCCCGTCGCGAGATATTTTCGTCTACAAGTTACGCTTAACGCGCGACACGAATGTACGGCGATAAAAATATTCGTCGCGATTTCGCGAAAACAACTTCGCGCGAGAATGCTTGATTTCAGTTTCGTGATCGGAGCGGTACCAAAAGACACGTTACGCACTGCGACCCGGCGCGACGCGACGAGAGACGGTTTGCCTTTCCGGTTCGAGGGATTTCGTTCAGAGTGCTTGGGTCATTTCCAAAGCAAACCGAAACGGGGCGGCTGAATGGGCATCGAATCGCGACCGCAATGCCGAACTACCGCAAACGCGAGCGTAACGCAAACTCGACAGGAACGAGTACGTCCTGCGCCTCATACCGGAGGTCCTTTTAGCAGCTTCGCGGTCGGGGCCATTTGACAGGTCCTACATAATGAATGGTCCCGCGTGCGCATACCAGCTGCGAGCAGATTATCGGATCACAAACGCATCGCATCCGCGGGAAACTAAGCTAACGATCCGCAACCTGCCGATTCGGCGAAGAGCAACGAATCATTACGGAGATGATTAAGGCAATAAGAGAGTTTTCCTCTTATCTTCTCTGCATCCGACGAGATCTCCACAAAGTTGAAAAATAACAAATTTTGTTAGCCAGATGTTGTTTCTATTTTATATAAAAGAATTTGTATATAAAAATATATAATTATGATATAAAAAATATGTACATTATATATAAAAATAATAATATTAAAATATTAAAATAAAATTAGAGAATATTACTTTGATATATTTTAATATTTATTAACTATAAAAAATGGATTGGTATAACGGCAATTTCAGATAATAAATTTGTTGCGAGATACGATGCCGAACGATTGATTTATCGGCAATTTTACGAAGTTCGAGATATAGCTAAATAATTGCAATATCTTCTTCGGTGAACACGCTAGTCGCTGCGACTGCAACAAATATGGTATTAATGACGCACAATCGCGCGATCGCGCGTCCCGATATCCAACCACTTTATTGTCGCTATCGGATTAACCATTTTAATTTAATCATCCGCGCACTGATCGGCCGATAGCAAACACGGAAAAACAATTTCCTATTGATCGTTATCTCGAGTGCACTTGTCACCGCGCGAACGCCGTGCGATCGAAAATTGCGTTTCGATGATGGCTTTCATTCAGACTTGAAAGTCGCTATTTTTCCTAAAAATCATCCCGAAACTAATTATTTTTGAAAAGCGCTGAGATAATCAAACGATAACGCGGCGAATTTCATTCCCGACTCATGTACGAATGTCAATATAAATAAATGCTATTTATCTGTCTATCCATCGATTTCGATGGTGCACAAAGATACATTACTTTATAATGACTCGTGCGCCCCCATTCTCCAACTCCTCTCGAAAGCAACAATGAATTGCCCATTTCGTATGGGTCATGCAAAAGCGGCGTATTTAACGTGGAATAATGCACGACCTTACACCGATCGGGACGCGTTGTATAATCCAGCGACCGGGAACGGACCGTCGTAGTCGAAAACTCGTTGCCGCGCGACCCGACGTTAATGTAATATCGCGACGACAGAATTACACGGCATATTACGCGCGGCAATCGGCCGTACACGATGCACAATAGAAGGATATGTGGGTACCAATCGTAGGGCAACCGGTACGGGGCCAGGGGTGGCGGGGGGGAGGTCACGGCGCATTGTTATGCAAGCAATGCGACGTGTTATGTATTGTTATGTTATTGGCGCATAATTGATGTCACATTAGCGTCGCGCGCACCGTTCCTGTAATGAACCGACGTATATCGCCCGGAATCCTGCGTATATGCGTCCACGTATAACGGGCGTCTCGTACATCACGCAGCATCTCATGGTCCGTCCATTGCAGCGAGATCTTCTCTCGCGAGTCTTTGAACTCGGTTCTGCCGCCATTTGAAACGGATGTCTGATAATTGAAATCGCGTATGACGATGTGCAAAGAGATAAAGCGCAAAGAGATAAAGTAATATCACAAACATTATTTAGCAAAAATATTTCATCGATATTTCATCATAATTTTCGTCGTGAAAATTTTGCCGATTAAAATCGACAATTTGTATCGATATCAAATATAAGTTCAATGAACAATATAAAGTTATATTCTAAATTAAAATCATAAGAGATTATATATAATATCCGGTAGATCAATTTATCGCGCTAATTAATTATCGTACTTTGGAATAATACCATTTAATGCCTTGCGCTTCATGTATATTGTATAACATGGCATATAACAGGGAACTATCGAACAACGGTTTATTAATTAACAAGTGAGTAAACCTCGCAATGATTTGTTGTTCGATAATTCGCTAAGAGTGCCTGAATAAGAATTCGATCAATATATGTAATTTATTTTCTGTCATTTTATCGAAATGATAAAGATAAGTGTGAAATATTTATATCAATCAAGTAATTTTATTTATTATAATAGATAAAGAGCTTTCTCAGACTGTAATTTGACTTAAAAGCGCATTGATTCAGAGAGACACTTGACATGTCCGAATATAATTTCCAGATATATGTATACACTTTCGCGGAAGATCGGATACGCAGCATCGATTGGTCAGCATTCCGGCTGGCAATCTGCAGTTATTTACAATCGAGCACTCGTTAGCCGCGCACTCCACCGCCTATTCTGTCTTTCTCTAGTCCTCTTTCCTTTTTCCCCTTTTTCCTCTCTCTTTCATCCCTTTTCTTTCTCCGCCAACGCACAGCATCGCATCACGCGTGACGCAAATCGGATTTTTCTCGCAAATTGATAAAATGTCGGCCCGTAATTCGCTACAACGTCCGGCAACCATCGACCCACGCTTGTCGCTCCGAAACGCTTTCAACGCGTCCAACTCCGAGAATCGACGCGCACATTTTTTTTTTCACGGACAGCCATACGTTTCGTTATTAAGAAAGAAAGAGGCCGGCGCGAGAATAACGACCGCGTGGAACGACCTCGGGAACATAGCACAAGAGTTCGCGGATCTCCCGGTTGGTCCAATTAAGTCGCGAAATGAACACGCGCGGTCCATTCAATAGTGACCATTCGACGCTTCGCGAAGGACCGTTAATGAACCGAGCACTAGATGTCTCATGGAGGATTTTAAATACGTGAATTGTGCATAATGATCCGCCGATTAATGACGTGTAATATCGAAAAGAGTTGACATTTAGTAACACATTGATATTTATTGGTATTTTAGTAATGAATTTAATAATATACTGACTTATTACATCGTTAAACTATGATAAGTTTTATATTTTATCAATGATTTAAAAAATTTATGATTCTATTAGTATGACTGATAAGTTTTCAAAATAGTAGTCACCTGTTTGTTAGGTCTTTTGAAGAAATTATTTATATTAAAGGATTAGCTCGAGCATCATTACGTGTATGCATGTAGATTCACCTCCGGTCTCGATGGACCCAGAGGATAATAGGGGCCAACTCCGGAAGTCTGTATTCGAGTCGACAAATCAGGCAGTTTAATGCTGGCGAAAATGCAGGTTGGACCATCGAGAGGGAGTTAGAGGTTTACAGATCTCAGGGGTGAGTTTATCGCCAAGCTAAGTAATACGAATGTGTCTGTGCCCGCGACTGCTGGTGGGTGCCTAGTCTCGAAGTTATCTACGGAGGACAGCTTCGCAGTAGTTACGATCCCCGCGTCCATTTATTCGGATAAATATTCGTTTTCCCGAGAAGTGCTTGTGTTTTTTTTCGCCGACCAACGCGCTAGCATTTCCGGACGACGTTGCGAGACGAGAAGGCGGACAAAGTTTTCTAACTCTAAACAGATTTCAACCATAGCTCGCAAGTATTGGAAACGATATAACACCTACGTTCCGAAGTGTTTTACTCCAAGAAATCTCGGACTTCTTTTATTACACCTTCATCTTTCAGATATTATATTTCTTATTTTATGTTTTCTGCGTATACTATCCACATATATGTCAGCGTAAAAGATTTTTACAATAGATATATAAATTTTATCTATAATCACTATACGTGTGAGTGTGTGTGTGTGTGTGTGTTTCTAAATAACGAATATAAAAATTCAAATAAATTTAAGATATATGTATATACATTCGTTTCCAATATTATTAGATCAACAATATTATTAATTAATTGATATAATTATTAATAATATTTTAATATTATTTAATATTATAATATTCTAATGTCAATACGGTACTCTCAATTTTTTAAAAAATTCTTTATACACAATGTATACATACGAATATATCCCCATATGCACATTAAATCAAACTCGTACACGCGTATAAATTCAATAATAAAGAATCATTTAGGATTGAGTTTATTATGATCTGTTCAAATTTATCCATTTTAAGCAACGGATGTATGGAATGTTACATACTTGTCCGCTATATATACAGTGTTCTATATATTATTATCAAATTAGATATATCTATACTCAATGAAATTATCACCTATCCATTACTTCACTAAAAAAAGATAATTCATTACTCACCGATGCGCAACAATGGAGTTACATCCGCAACGTGTTACGATAATTCTGTAACAAACAAATATAAAATCCAAATTAAAAAATGATAAAAAAATAATCAATTCCAAAAAATAATTACTAAATGCATGCAAAGTTTTCTAAAAAATAATGTAATTTTTATCAAATTTTTTTAATTATCAGATTTATTCAATTTATGGATATTTCAGATATTTATGAAAATAATTATACATTTTTGAAAAAAAATCTTAATAAAAATAAATTTTTATAAAACTTTAAATTATTTCTTTTTATCTAATTATCATTTTCAAATTAATTGTGAAATAAGACGATTCAAAAATAAACAAGAAAAAAGATTAATTTTACAAAAGTAAAAATAATATTTATGCGCGATTGCTCTGCCGGATTCCCAATGCCTCTTCCAGACCTCTTCCTCCTCTCGGAATTGGATTGTCAGGCCTCCTCCTGCTCTTCCTGCAGAACACTCGCGAATAATGTACTACAATCGCACGATCGGATTAATTATTTATCAATAAAAGTCTTTCGCGCGATACTGCGGCACTCCGCGTTTACAAAATCCCTGATAGGACTTCTAGGTCGATGGAATTAGCATCTCGAGTCAACAAATATATGTGGGACACACGATGACTGTCAAACAAAGGTTAAATTCCACATGGAAGAAGACGAAATCGATCGTATGAGTTCGTCATCTCTGAGAATCACGTTTGACCCAATCATACGCCCTAGCCAGTAGTTCAAGTGAGACGCAGGGATGCTATATCACAAGCAATACCAACGAGGCAAGGCAGACGTGATGAGAGAAAAAGAGAGAGAAAGTTCTCATAGCTGAGTTGTTTAAACTGTTTATCAACTCTTTTATAGAAATCAATAAAAACAATCTCCAGAAAGATCCAACTCCTCGAAAGTACCATTGCCGATGTCTAACAATCTAGACAATCCAGGAAATGGGCTTCAACTCTTCGTTACGAGCGAAACCGCTGACTAGGCTCTGATCAAATCAGATTAAAGGCGATTCATACATTGAGTTGGACGACCCAGAGACAAATCCAAGTTAATCGATTGAACTCTTACCGCTTAGAGTCGAACTGTTTGCCAGACAGACAGAGCGTGTTCTCAATCAGCCGATAACAACAGTAGTTGCTAAATCATGCGACATGTACCATTGCGGGTGACATGACATTACGCGGCCGGCATCACCTCGTGCCCGATGCACTTGGCGTGAGAACGTTGCAATGACCGTGGCCATCCAGCAACGCCTCAATGAGATCCCATACTGTCAAAACATCGGAGATGTGATTTCCCTGCCTTGAACTAGAATTCCATCGAATGGGAATCGTGAAAAGTCCAATTTGAGCGGCACTCCCGAAGCAAACGCACGACACGAACCGGCTGCGGTTTATCTTCAATTAAATCGGCGACGATGGCTACGTTAGCTTCCCCGTCATTGAGTTTTTACATGAAGAAAACAATTTTGCTAAAATAAAAACTTAACTAGATGTATAATTTAGATCCCAAAATTAAGATGTTTTAGAAAAACTGCTCATTTCGTGATATCTTCGGGGTATTGAGCCTTCCCACTTCGTCAAGATCGTATCCGTGGGAAGGAAACTATCGTTTGAAATATACACACAATATACAATTATCAGTTCACTTTTAAAATTAAATATCAAGCACACATATCAATTCGTCATCACTGCAAAACAAATTCAGGACAGATAGAAGAGATGAATCTCTTATTGTAATATTTGCAAGATATACATAAATACATTTTTCTTCAAAATCCAAAGTTTGAATTTAAAGTTATATGTATACTATATAATTATTTAAGTAAAAAAGTAAAATGTTTACACATGTTAATGTGGCAGTTTGTTGCAATTATTTACGAGATATTGAGATTTAACGCATCAATGCTTAGAACATATGTAGAAACTAAACAAAGACATTAACATTTCTCTGATGCGCCGATCTCAATGAAAATTTATTCCAATTTCGCCGGTCATTCCCTACGTCATCGTCTTTACAACTACTCTAAAATACGCGCAGTTAACGATTCCGTAAGGGTCTTAAGGGAAACTTTCTGTTCTCGACGCGGCGTTGTTAAACTCTTTACGACGCCCATTCGTCGCTACAATGGCGCCCGCTCGCCGGTATATAGGCCGTTCGAATGAACGGTCCCAGAGATCTCAAGAAGGGCCATTTATCTACAGCTGTCGACCGTTACTTGGGAGATTTTCACGAACTTTACAAAGATGCGTGATTATGCTAATGGCGCGCACGCGGCGTCGCGATCGGTCCCGGAATAAGGACGAAAATCATTCGTCTTCGACTGCTACCGCCGGATGGGACGAGGGTTGGGAGGTGTCTGCGAATAACGAAGATATTCAGAACTCTAGGAGCAATACGAAACGTGAGGCAGATGCTGAATGAGGGCGATCGAGAACATGCGGCCCGTTGCTATGTTTCTTAATTAGCATCGCGTTATCCTATCACGATTTACGTTTCCCTTTGACGATATCCACCTCGCTGCTATCCCTGCTGTTCCCTGAAGTGTACAAGAATGAAATGGATTATCGAGCGATATCAATGTCGCATGAGTAAAGCGATGAATAAGAAATTCAATAAAAAAAGAGAATAACGACTTCCTCTTTTTACAAATTTCCTTCCTTAAAGCAAGGAATATGCTCCAAGAACATTTTGAGTTCATAATTTTAACCATCTATTGAGAATATTATTAAAAAAATACATTTGCAAAATTTAGTAAGAAATATTTTATAGAAACGCAAAATTATTAAAAATCTGATTCGTATTTCTTATCTTTTCGTATTTCTTTCGTATTTCTTTCGTTATCTTTATAATTCTTTTATAATTTTTTGCACACTTTTTATAAAATAAAATAAATTAATGTGTTACTGAGACTATTTACTCTTATTGAGAAAATCTATCTTAACGGCAATAAATGTTCGTACAATAAATGTATAAATGTTTTCTTTTCCGTATGTTCATACATGTATGCGTGAGAAGATATCTGGAAATATCAGGGTTGAAACAATCCCGGGAAACGGTGGTTCGTGTGACCGCTGGAATGTAGTTAAGGATAATAGCCCGAATGAATCGAGCGGACCTTAATGCCGGCGCAGGATGGCGTTTCAAACAAATTCGGGACTGCGAATATACGGGAGGAAGTTCGGTCGTGGGCGTAGGTACCCACGAAGCCGAGGTAGGAGAGAAGGATGGGAAAGAGGCGGAGAGATTACCGGGGATCATTAATAACGCGGAGCACCATTATATCCGGTAACTTTTATCTGCTTGGACGAGCACTAATGAATATAATGACGTGCTCCTCCCCGTTCCGATCGTGTTATTTATTCCCGCCTATCTCTCTTTCTCGTCCTTGCGGCATTCGTGTCGTCGTCAGCCACTCGATGATCCGCGCGGAAAGATCGTGGTCGGTTGGGAAATTCCTCTCGTCGAGCGATTAATTAACTTCCGCGTAGCCCGTGTCGCTTTTAAATAGATGGGTGGAGCGGCCCGTTGTTTTATCGCGCGCATTCGCGTCGCTCGACGACCATAATTCGACGGTTACGCGCGATCGTCATTCGCTATATCGCGGAAACGACACGAACGGGGGGGAGACTGCGACACACGCTCCTCTAAATCCGGACCGGTCGAAGATGGATGCGACGAGTGCGACGAATGGGTGCGCGCATTATGTGCCCGTTATACGCGGATCGTCGAACATTCGCGGTCGTTTGCGCACTAGGACCATTCGCAACAAGGCGTCGCGCCTGTCCGGCGCTTGTCATTACCGCCGCATGATAAAATCAATAATCGATGCCAAACATGCTCGACGTCGTTCTAGCAACCGGACCCGTCGAATCACCGTCGAGTATTAATAGGCATCGATCGCCGGAACGGCCGTTGGATGTACCATACGTGTCATGAATTGATGAAAAATCCAGTGTGAATACGCGCGAGCGCGAACGAATTCAGTCGCACGCAAATTTCAATTTGCGATGCTCGAACTCTTTCTCTCTTTCTCTTTCTCACAGCGATGTTAATTATTTCCAGTTTTTATGTGCCTGTGTTTCGCTTTTGCTGCAGCGTGACGCTCGGTTTTTCACGGTATATCGCGCTCATTAATGTTAAAAAGTTTACGACAATTGCTGTTGCAAAAAAGTACGATGTACGATCTTGCTGTCGTGCTAAATTTACCACAGCTGCGTAAAATTACGTTTCTACTTTCAAAGAAATATGCTTGGCTACATCTTCTTGAAATAAGAAATTATTAAGATTGTAAAAATAAGTAGAACGCGAGAAAAATAATATGTAAAATACGTGGACTATAAATATGCTTTACGTTACGAAACTACAAATTAGGCCAAAGCTTTGTATGAAATCTACCCGTAATTAACGGAAAATCCTTTTAATAGCTCGTAATTTAACGTAATTTAAGTTTAATACTGAACACGTGGCTATAAAACAAGCAATATTCTTCTTCAGTTAATTTCTACCAACAATGCTGCCGGCAAAATGCGCAATTGTCGAGACACTATAGACATGTCGAGGAGACACCATAGACACTATAGATACGTCACTATATAGATCTCGTAAAGACGTATATGCATTTTGTATCCATCATTATCGAAGATGATCATTTGATTCGATCGTCGAATGATGCATTATGTCATCAGTCAATAATCCCTCTTAAAGTATTCCCTTCGACCGGGTCACCCATTAGCCTCGATTCTCTAGTAATACCTCGCATTTGGAACGTAACGCGGATGCATATTCGCATCGCGACGCGGCGATGCAGTGCATACCGGTACGCCGAATACTGCACGACCACTCGCCGAGAGACCATTAAAAAGTTACGGCGGTGTAAATGAAGACGTATTTTCGCGAGAGAGAGAGAGAGGAAGTCCACGAAGCAGAGCGTAGAATGGAACGCAACGGTGCATCGAATAATGCGCGAATAACGCCGTTGATGTCATCGAACGACCGGCATAAAAAAACCTCCATGTATCCATTATCCATCATCTAATCCGGAAGGGAACGTTTACTAGCTTTGCGAGCCGCGCCGGTAAATCTCTCTTATATCGTTTACGTTACCGAGAAACGGCGTTTATTGCGCCGTCGGACCGCATGCGATAATTGCGTTGCGTTTGCACGACGCGTCGGATTTTCTCAATTAGATGCCAGCCGGCGGTGACTCAAAGGCGCAAATTAAGACCGCGCGGGCCGATTCGAATAACCGAGTTGTAACTTCGCGAGTGGGTGGAGCGGACGGAGCGAATGAATGGGAGGTTAAGGATGGATCAATGAGGGCAAAGGGATAGCACGATTGCTTTCCGCGAGGAGGAAGGGACAGGGGATTAATTGAAATCCCGCGGCGACGCCGTCGGGTCAGCGATTCGCAAGCTCCCGTGGTGTACGAAACTTTGGAAGCTACACGAGAGGGTACACCTCTACAGATCGCGGTCGCTCTTCGTATATACTGCAGGCTCGGAACTTCCAGGCCGTGCGAATACCGTGAAATAAGACTGATTTAGAGTTCACGACATCGATAGCTTAACCGTAGTTTAGCTTCGGTTATCGATTATCGTTCGTCTCTCTGATCCTAAGATTGCCGAAGCCAATTAGCCAACGGTAACCGACCTCGCATTCTCGTTGAAACTACTAAACGATAGCATGAATTTTTTATAATATGTACACATCAATAAAGATTTAGCTTGAGTGCAAACAGACATGCCATCGCTAAAAGAACTCGTACAAGATGCAAGAAGATAATGCGAATCTACTACCAAAGTAGGAAAAGCAATTTGGGTACAATTTAAAAATAAAGAAGTTAGATTCTCGAAATTTCACAATTTCACAGTCGGAAAAATATGACATTTTTATGGAATCACGTTTTTACTCATAATAATATTAACGCGCTGGTGATCACGCTTAGCTGGTTTCTTGCTGAAAAATGGTAATCCTACTAAACGATCGAAGAATGAAGAACCTAAACGATGAGATGTTTGTTTCAGCAACTTGTCAGAGAGATTGTCTAACGGAAGAAATTGATGATGCCGCGCCCATCTCCATCGCGCAGGAACATAAGATAATAATGCAGTGCAAAAGTTTTGTTGATGTGTGTAACAATATATTTCGTACGACTTGACGTTCGTTCGTGATGCGACGTTTAAAAAACTCGGCGCGTTCCGCAGAGATCCCACGAGATTCCATCGATCACGGGACCCATCGGACTCTCTCCGCCGCAAACAAAAATAATCCTATTTGCGCAAACACGGCGGAATTCGAGAGTCCGTCGATCGCCGCCGTTCATCAATTCGCCTTCTCGCTGAAGAAGGGGCTTCTTCCGCGAGTTCCGAGTTCTTTCGAGAATTATCGCTTCTCGATGCTCGACTCTCGGCGAGAGAGCGCCGCAGTCAACAAACAAAAAAACAGAGGCAGGCAACCGGGATGAAATATGAGCCGGTTCGTTGATACGCCGCGAAAAACCGCGGAGATCCGTCGGAAGATTCGTTTCGACCGAATTCGCGGCTCGACAACCAATCAGCGGGACGACCGACGCGGAAATCGCGGCGGGTCATCCGTCTTGCCGTCGCCATGGGCATTATCATATTTTCCAAGCAGCCACGATCAGCCCGAGATGGTTCCCCGAGTCGACTCCTGTCGAGCGATACCTCACGCAAGAATGACGACGTCGCCGTTTAAACGGAGTCTCTTCTCGGAACCAATTTCGCGGATCTTCACGAACCAATCTTCATTTGCATCGACGTTACGCGGTTTCGTAAACAAGTCTCGCGTCGCTTCTTATCCCAGCGCGGTGCGCTGCACGACGAACTCGTTAAAAGTTACCGCGGCACTCGATTAAGATAACGTCGCGCGGAGCAACGGTGCCCCGATTCCGGATCCAGCGAACTGGTAGATTCCGGATTCGATATCGATTATCGTCGTCGTTGTTATCGCGAGGCCGTCTTCACGATTGGTAAGTAGAGTTCGACGACGCGACCATGCGACACGAATTGTCGACTACACGTTTCTTGACGTAGAGTTGCGACGTTCGCTCCAGACGAGGGATCGATATTCAAGAAACATCATCGAAAATATACCTTGAACATCTTTTTCACAATAATCGCTGTTTATCTTAATCCGATATATTAACGTAATAGCACGATATGCGTAGAACCGTGAAACATGAGTCCGGCGAAATAACGTAAGAGATAATTTAGAATTTCCGCCAAGATGGAAATCCACTTAGCAACGAGATGCCGGCTGAGAGCGAATATAGATTGGGCTTAAAACAGAATATCTTGCAGCTTATCTCGCAGCCGTCGAGCAAGAGAGGAGGCCGATAGAACCGACGAGAGACGACGACAAAGGCTCATCGGTGGCACAGCTCGCGATTCCGCTCACGGAAGGACGTCGGGAAAACGGGACCGGATCTCTCTATTTACGCCCTCGCAACTTTTATCACCGCGGATACAGAGTGCAACCCGTTGCCGGTCTGGCTTCCGCTCGCTCGCAAGATCGTCTCGGAGGGTAATAATCATAATTCGCCGCTATTGTTTCGCAGATAATTAAGTTCTTACTCTTGGAAAGCGCCTTCAGGACCAGTAGCAGTGTGTTCCTACGTGCCACGCCGGTGTCTTCGCCAATCTGGAGAAAAACCATTTCGAGCCGTCGTCCTCGTTCAAGCGAGTAAGCCGGTCTCGTCCGTAGGTGGGTATTAGGAGCTTGCCCCTTGCAAATACGATCGCGGCCGCTCTCCCGAGGGAATTATAGTATCGCACGGCAAAACTGTGTGTACCGGATATCGATTCTGTCCCGTTCGCCTGTTAGCCTTGCCGTTGATTTGTAACCGAAACTATGAGCCAAACGTTTCTTTATGCAGCGATTTATGAAATTGATGAAACGTCTTTGCCAATGTTGCAAACTAGGCTGACTTTTGATATTTTGAGATCTTAATTCGCTTGTCGATCGCCTAAATCACCTAAATGTGATTATTGCCGGAAAGGATCTATTATGATAGAGCTAAATTTAAGCGCTGGTTAAAGAAACTCCGTGCAAAGACGGAAAAGAAGAATAATGAGATTTAACAAGAAAGCCATTTATTTCGGCGTTGATCAAACAATCGTTAATGAATCTATCCAAAATTTCTATCTGACTTCCACTGATTTATTTTATTATTTCTGACGCTATTTTTCCACCTGCTAATTTGCACGGCACATATGGACCTGTCATCTCACTTTCCAATACTTCTTTCGAAAGAAACGAAAATAATATCGCAATGTGATACAAATCAGAAGGATATGAGAAGGATATTCCCTCGACAAAAATCATATTTTTAAGAAATTTCAATGACAGTTAAATGACACATGTTGCTTTAGATAGATTCAGAAAATTTAATGACGTTTAGCCAAAGAGGATTATCGACAAAGTTATCCTTTCGGGAACTATTTTGCAAGAATAAATGACTTTGATGACTGTCACAAAGGTAATGAAAATACCGATTAAAGAAGGTGGAAACTGCTCGTTGTCCGTGCCGTGTAAATTTTTTTGCATCGATCATTTTCGGACGCGATGAACTGCCAAAAACGCTTTGCGCCTGTATCACGGCAGGGGAAGATTCCATCAAGTTTTCAACTACAGCGGTAGTGGCGAAAACCTCGTCGACACAGGCGACCGGTACACGGCCGAGGCTGGCTACTCGCCACACGTACACTACTCCGTCATGCCGTTCCTGTTCCCCCCTCACCCTTGCCTCCGCTCTCGGATAAATTACGCTAGATATCTGCATACAAAACGGCCCGGGAAAATTAAAAACACAAACAGCGAGCGGGAGGCACCCCACTCGCCCCATCTCGTCCGTTCTCTCACCCCTCGTCAGCCTCGCTCCGCGTTACACTTTCTCTCGCGCTCTCCTTCTCTCGTTCTCTACGACCTACGAGCTTCGGCCATATACCGGCCGTCGCTTTCCCCGAAGCGGTACCGACGCTATCGCATTATAGCGCCGGGCCACCAATCTTGTAAATTGCCTTCCGCTGAGAGTAGAAATCATAAGTTTTCCGGTAATCAAATGATTCATCGTGCCGCGCTGCCAGACGGACCCGCGACGACGTCGTTGCAGCGAGACACCTCGATTGTGGAACTCGCCAATACGGCCCTTCGCGTAACAGCAATGAATAAAACACTGTTCCATATCAACTATATCGAAATTAGATAATTCCCTGATTTCCGCGTATTACGAATATATATCTGAATCTAATTAATCCAATCCATGCTAATTTATTTCTCTTTCATCTTCTTCAAATGAACTTAATTTCTTTAGAATTCTAATAATAAGAATAATCTATCGATTCCATAAATACGTGTGCGCCGATATTAATCATTCATCGATAATTATAATAGTATAAGAGAATTGTCAAATCTCATTTTCGTGCATGATATAATTAACAAATGTAATATATTATATATAATGTTACTTAACTGAAAAATAGGTTTTTAGGAAATCGCAGAGATCCGGAAGCAAGAAAACTAAAAGAGAAATGCCGGACAGCTAATACTAGCAAGTTTCGCGCGCGCGCTTTGCGCTCGAATTAAGGATAAGAACGACGCGCGTAAGAAGTGCGGCTCCTTTGATTTATCGGCCACAAATCACGCGGGCCAGAGAAAGCGCTTGATTTTTATTGGCTGCAGTTACTTCCAATACATCATTCGCAGAACCCGGTGCCGCAACCCTCCTCGCGGATCGCGCGTTCCCCTCGGTCCATTGCCTCCCCGTTCCCCAACGAATCCGCTGGATTCCGTTCACGAAGACCGCGATCATTTTACTCGCTTTCGCGAAAAAAAAATTGCCAAGAAAATCAGTGCGATCTCGCGATTAATAATAGCTGCTCGTAGCTCCCTCGTGTTCGTAGACGCGAATTGAAATAATCGAAGTTGTCATCGGACGATTTGGACGCGCGCGGCTCAGTCTGAACATCAATTAATAATCAACGTGATCATGGGAGTATTTAACGCGAGTTTTCATTAGACGATGATTTATAACGAACCGCTGACGCTTTATGGTATCGCACGCGTATGTAATATCACGCCGATTGCAACGATGGCACTCTTCGGAGATTAATTTTGCGTGAACGCGACCACGACCACGGAGCGCCGCCGTAGTTATTGATCGGGCATTAGTAGGGTAATGATTAATTGATGATTATAATTGCATTAAGTACCGCTCGCGGTAACGGTAGAAATTACATTAATTATTCCAAGTACTCGGCCGAAATAATTACATGGTCGCTAACGCCGACGGCTCATTCCCTTCGCGTAGGATTGTAGCGGCAAGGATATTGTTGAATGTACATCCATGCGATGATTTCCGGAAACCAAGATGTGCCATTGCGAATACATCGTCATTATGGCATTGCTATTGTTGCAATTGAGCATGTCGCGATAAATGGTCGAGGAAATCTATTCGCGTGACAGATATAAGCGACAAAGTTAAATTAATTATTATATTAATCAAATCTTGTTCACATTTTGCACATTTAATCGCGACGATGTGTGCGAATATTGCGCTTTTTCTGTATGATATCATTTAGAGTTCCGAAATCAAATATTTCTTCATCGCTATATTAAAACCGAGTAAAATATTTTTAATTTTCTATCAATCTGGAATAAGAAGGAGGATCGTCTTGAACGATCGAAGGATATTAATTTCTCCGCCGCAGAATGCATGACTAATTCCATAAAAATACTACGCCCTCATTCAAATGTGAATCGAGCTCTCTCTCGCCTTTCCTTTTTCGTTATTCTGTCCACGGTCATAGCCGGCGAAAAAGACCGCAACTAAACCTCCGCCAGCCTGCTCTCCGCAACGAGGACGCACCGTTGAAGTATTCATGCGTCATAGAATTAACCCGGAGCGTCTCGAAATGCGAGACTTAATTTAAAGTCAGACGGCGTAGAAAAAGCTCATAAATACGTGACCGACGCTCGCACACCCCCGAACACAGCCATAGTCAACGCGCCGTATACGACCAAAGGCCACACACAGCCGTACACGAGCATATTTCTCCGCTCTGAGCGATACTGCAGAGGGCGAATAACGTAAAGACAGCTTAGGGAATTTTCAATCGACCCTACAGTTACCGTAGTCCTTCTCTATACGTGAAACCCTTTAAACCTTTCATCTCTACAAACGGTTTTTTGCAAACGACACAATTAGTAAACGGCACGAGTAATAAACGACATTTCGTTTATTATTCGAATAACAAAAATTACCGTATACAAGTTTCTGTTAAATAATTAGTTCCTGTTAAATAATATTTATAAATACATTGTTTATTTAGAGAATAATTTTTTTTTTCAACTAATTGAAATATGTTTCCCAGGTGATTCTAACAAAGGGATTAATAAATTTCGTACGAATATGTATAAAATCAACAAAATCATAACTGCATGATCAAATTGAAATGCATATAAACTTGTAATACGTCTCTTTTTTTATTAAAACGCTCAAAAAAACTTTCTAAAACTTAATGTATTTTTTTATATGTTCAAATATTAATAAATATCAATGCTCTCATCAATAAAACTCGAATGAGCTTTATAAACGGAAAATTAACTTACCCTTAAGATTAACGAGAAAAGTTTCATATTAGATCGCAATCTACTCATAGGTACAAAGTTCCATGCATGTACATTTATGAGAATGATATCGTGAACACGTCCGACACGGCAACAAGCGATATCACACCCAGCAATCCCGGCCGTCGAGAAACGTGCGTTGCTTCGTACGTAGACGAAGGATGGTGTTTTATAGTGTCCCCATTACAATCCGTCTTTTATATCAATTTCATTTCCTTAAAAGTATTTTTACTGGCAAGACAGGTCGCGCGGCGATCACGAGCGCCATTCGTAAAAGCGAATATGGTTTCCAATGTGGACAGCGGACTTTAATACCGGAGACGGCGCCGCTATGATCGACGACGTTTCACTCGAAGTACTCGTCTGTGACCAGTTAAGAAAACCGCCATGAATTCACATTGTTTATGACCTCGTATGACCTCTTCTGCGAACAATTTCTCTCTTTATCTCCTAATTTTGCATTTTGATGATCGAACGAATCATAGCTATTGACCTATTTTCGCCCGCGTTTCTACGAATGTCATAACTTCTACCAGATTTATTATTATATTATAATATTGTACGTTAAAATTATGCGAATAATCTATAAATTTCACTTTAACTAACTTTTATACCTATTTTAAGAATTTTTTTAAAGAAGATATGTATTATAAGAATTATGTTAAAATACATATCTAAAATATTTTAAATTTGTAAAACAAAAATATATTTCGCCTGCAATTCAAAATAATATGTATACTTTTATAGTAGTCACATGCAATTTGATAACAATAAATGTAAATTACAAATTAATATATATCTTTAAAGTTATATAATAAAAAAATATATATATATATATATATATATATATATATATATATATATATATATATATATATATATATATATATATATTGAACATACAATACATGAGAATTTTGAAATTATGTCATAAGACCAGATGCACAAAAACGAATATTATAATTCAAAATTATCGCAATCTCTCTCTCTCCATTTCATCATCTATTATCACAAGGTAATACCGAATACATATTCTCCTAGATGTTCACTACTACAACAGGCACAACGTGTAACGACTCGACGATAGGTCATCACGATAGGTCATCGCAATGGCTGTTATACCAGCTGTGTGCTCCTTTTACAGTTAACGCGCATACAACTTGGCAACTGTGGGAAGCAATCACACATGGCATATCCTGCTGGCCCGACAACGCGGGCAATGTTTCTGAATCGTAGCGCGCGCACTTCCGCTTGCAAATGCCGCGGCGGAATCCAGCGGGCTCGATAATTCTCCAGGCAACACGGACAATCAAATCCTGGGGACACGATCGCTAACACGTGCGAGTATATTAGTGCGACTCACTCACCCGTTACCCCCGCGCACCCCCTTCGTCGCATCCAGAATACATGTGGCGCGTATCTGCATACCTACCTCACCAATTACCATTCCCAGTATCTGTATAGAACCGGTGAACGTTTCACGCTGCACGCGGATCATATCGGGGTCCGTTAAATTGTACCGAGCCGCGAGTCTCCGTTTCTCTCCCTTTTTCTCCTTTTCCGTACAGAAGGACATCCGTCTTTCGAAAATAAAAAGTCCATTGTGCGCACGTTTAAGGATCTATTAAAGAGCCATTGAAAATCCACACGCGTACTCAGGTCCGCCGCGTATGTCCAGAGTACCAACCACTTCCCATTTCTAGCGAATCAGAATTCAGCCATGCGGCAACAAAATGAAAGATCGCGCGAGGTAAGGAATCGCGACTACGTAGCGACCATATAATCCGTTTCCCTTAATCCGCCTTGTCGGTATTTATAATTCAGAGCGTAATTTCCCACCGCGCGCTCCCTCCCTCGGCCGCCTGGATCCGGCGCACCAACACACATCTCCGCTGCGCGAACATCGAATTCGCGCATAATCCCGGAGAATCTTTCGAAGCGTATGAAATTCTAACGAACTCATCCTGTTGCGCGCACGTGTGTAACGGAATACGTAATTATATGTATACGCACACACGAATGCTGTGGGCTTACTTGCGAAGAGTCGCGTTTAACTTTACATTATGCGAAAAACGTAGTCACACGTATGTTACCCTGTTTTCTTAAAATCCATCTTAATCCGCTCGATCCCGTAGTTTCATTTTCGAAATTCCGAATATCCGGGCGATGTCACCCCGAGAGGGATGCGGTGAGACTCGAAATAGGTCACGAATCAACAAATAAAAAAAAAACGACACTCACGATATACGACGAGCGAATCATAATAATCCGTAATGTCCCAAAAATGAAACTGCGATGTATCTATCGGGTTAAATTGACGGATTAGCATAAAGAGAAGAGCGACGGCGTGATATACGCCCGAGATATATCCCCGATACTGCTACGCCAGATATCTCAATATTAGCATAAGCTCGTAAATACTTTCCGCTCGACGCAATTTTTTTCTTCGTCCCCTTTCTTTCTTCCTTTCTCTCTTTCTCTCGATATATTCGGCGCGTTAATGTCAGGCACAACGACGGCCGCGCCATTCCCGATATATTAACTGTTTTTGTATAAGGTATGAAGAGAGCGAGATACGTGAGGTTGATAAAACGCGTACTTATCCCAGGGATGGAGATATATTATGCGATCGAGGTCCCTTTGACCCGTTCGCCGCGCAGAATGCTCGGCAAGGTTCTATCCAACTTTACGGCGGCGGTACGGGGCATTGGAAATCGACGCATCGATCTCGAAGGGTGGAGAGAAGCTGGACGGGGGGGTAAACTGTGGGTCAAAGGTTGGGGTTAGTCTCGACGCGTCAGCACTTTAGCCTCGTTAATGACGTCATTTACCAGTCTCGGGGCGCGTTAAGCCGAGCGTGAACGCGCAACGAAAGAAGGAACGACGGGCGATTGACCAGCAAAATCCGGCGATTCGCGATTCTGCGAATACGCTATATCACGATGACCGCTGCTTCCACCTATGGCGATATTTTATATGACACCCGTTGAATATTAACACGACGAGGTCGATACGACACACGTTATATAACGTTATGTTATGAATACAGAATTAAAATGGTAAAACGACCGGTTTTAGCTTGACAATATTTAAAATTTAAAGCGCCGCTTTTGCGAATTATGTATTTCAAATAGGTGGAAAACGGAGTTTCGGTGTATGCGGCTTAATTTATGAATAATTAAGTCCGAAATTAAAACCCCCTCCCGATTACCTTCCCTCAGCCGACGGAACTGTCAGATCGGTATTCAATTTTTACCCCGAGAGTGTTCAGTCACATAAAATATTGATTGTCCTATTTTGATATCGCTACATTCCGCGAAGCTGATTTTCTTACGGATGACATGACCGAACCAGCGGTCTGTTATCGTCTATTCACGTTGCTTCGCGTAGCAGGGGCAATATCGAGTCAGCCAGAATTGATTAGCTTCATGTATCGATTATCGATACGGCTTCCCGATTTTTTAGTAACCGCCGCCCCGCCGCGTTACACGAATATTCAAACGCAATTTGAGAAACCGATAGCTTGCCGCGCGACGTCCTAATTCCGATTGGATTTTTACAATTCCTTCGGGTTTTCGTTCGCGAGCGCGTGAGCTCTCACGAAGTCATCCCGGCAGAAAATCGTCGAATCCTACGGGGCGAAATTATCTTTCGGCGATTGCCGTTTACATCGTCCGGCAGCCTTCCGTACCGTGAAAGTCCATATCGTGCCGAGAGTGAGATCGGAGGCAGGAAAGGGGGAAAGGAGAAGGGGATCCATACAGTCCGCGCGCAGAGTCCGTAGGTCCATAACTACAGCTATAGCTTGCCTCTGCAGTTCGCCGGCTATTTCCCATTTGGCAGGCGAGCCAGACCCAGCACTTTTGGTGCCAACCGATAATTGGACGAATCACAGTCATTCGCTTCGCGCGAACTACTCCTCTCCCTGTCTCGCTTCATCCTTTTCATCCCTCTCTTTATCCCCCTCTCTTTCTCTCTCTCTCTCTTTCTCTCTAGTAAGTCTAATAGACGTGACATTCTCTATCTACTTTCTTTTTGAATTACTACATTTTGCTCGTCTTCCTTTGCATTTCTGCATTTTGAGTCTGGCTACCTCATCTACCAATTTACGTTACATATCTCTACCTTTCTTTATCAAATTTGTCAAATTTTCTTTCATTACAAATTTTTTGTGATCTATGAAACTCACATTCTGTTCAATATTCAACATATTTGATTTGACAAGGTAAGAGGATCAACCACAACATTAATTTGAAAAAATGTAACTAAAGTAACTAAGAAATCTGCTTAATGGAAAAAGAATGTCGATCAATCTATATATAAGTTCTATATATAAAATTCCATGAGATAATTTGTTGTTAATTTCAGTCTTTCAGAATATATATTTCGCAATTTCCAATATATAAATATATGTATATATAATTACAAGAAAGGATATAAAATTTGACGAAACTTTCATAATTCTATTGTAATTTCTAAATAATACTTATTTTTGCTATTTTACGGACAAACTCTGGAAGTTTTCCTTAATTACTAGTACTGCAATTAATATATTGAGAGAAAAATATTTTCATATTCCCAATTATCGAACTTGAACATTAATTGAGAAATGCAACGCTTTCAATCTTGATTGTCAACATATTATATATTACACATCTACACATCTATCACATGTACACATGTTGCTTGCGGGTAATACATAATAGCATGCAATATACAAATACATACGTATGCTAATAGTACGTATCCAATATATACGCGTACGCTATTGATTCGTAATATTCTAGCAGAGTTAATTACGTTCGGTTCCCTTCTGCTACAGTTAGTTACAAGTTACCTTTCGATGTCGGTTTCGTTTCGAGAAAAAAATTCACTCTCATGGCACGGCGAATTGAATTTTCGATCTGTGTACAAAATCTCGCAAAGAAATGTCCGATCTCTCTATCACTCGAATGAACTTCGATAATCGCAACAAATTGCCGAAATTGCTATAAAAATTCGATACTTGAAACGCGCGCGAATAACTCTTAACGCAATTTTCTTATTGATAAATTATTCGGAAGAAACCATTATTTCTTCTAATCTTGAACAGACTCTAGTCGCTGACTGAACAGGTAATGAACATTGCATGCTGTACATTGCTAAGATGATGCGAATTGCGTGTTCGGAGGAAGTCGCAAAATCGAGAACATGCCTCCGCGAATTAAGGACAATCACAAGTTCACAGAGCATTAACCTCGCGTTCGCGGCCGCGATAGGATACGAGAGGGTGGAAAACCGTGAAAAGGGTGCGAGGGACGATGGAAAGACAGAGTAAACGGAGGGGGATGTACGTAGCGTTACAGGAAGTATGCGCTATCTGCAGGATCCATGCTATTTGCGTAAAGTGGCCTAACGCTATCCCCATTGCCTCTTAACCGACCCCTCCAGCCTCGATTCCGTGGTAACCATCTACGTTTAGACGGCCTGGGGCGTAATACATTGTTTGCTCTTCGTTCGCTAAACTAAACCGCATTCGGAATTAATTGCACGTTAGGAAGCCCGCGAGATAATTAAAGCCGCCCCAACTGCCTCCCCTTTACCCCAGATACGTCGTTAGGAAACGTCACTGTTGGACATCTTCGTGGTTACATGTTTAAGTTTATATAGACGGACATATTTTAACATAATATCATTAACTTGCTATATCTTAGTATAATATCATTATAGTATTCACGATATTCTTCAATTGATTTATTTTCACAGTGCTAACTCCAGAATCTTTCTTACTGTGATAATACCCGGGAAAAAATGTTTCATATATAATTTTATATAATTATATACAATTATATATAATTATATGTAATTATATATAATTATTGACATATTTTATATACAATTATATATAATTATATAAAAAATATGTTTATATATATATAACTTTTTTCTCGGACAAAGCCCGAAAGCTTGTTACCCTGATTTCTTGCACGAGACGAATAGCCCATGTTATAGTTACGAGATTAAAAAAGGACAATACATATGTACTTTCGGGATTATATAGCACAAATGAACTGAATAGTTTTTGTTTCATTTTTCATGTACAATTCTAAATCGAAGCGTTGTTCAATAAAACATTACTCAAGGAATTAAACCGTATAATAGACACATCACCACGTTTTAATTCTTACTAAATCTTCGAGCTGATTCGGATTTATCGAGTAAAGCTCTGTAAAAAAAAAAAATCCTGCGATATGCGCGGATATTTTTCTAAAATTCGCGCGGGATTCATCGTCGGGCTGCGACCAACGATTTGCCAAGACGGAAGAGGGAACCGTGATGTACGCGGCTCGAAATCGCGAGGACGAGCACGCCGAGCGATAATCGGATCGATCATACCGGGGAATGACTCGCCTGCCGAAGGAAATTGGTCGTTAGTCATTCCACCTGGCCTCCTCCTCCGAGCAGGAAACAATTACGAATTCGCAGTCAACAGAGGCGATTCGCACTCGCTGTGATCCGAGAGAGCCAGGTGAACCGTTCTCCATTCCTCGCTCTCTTTTTTCTCCCCTCGCCCTCTCTCTCGTTTCGCGTCCGAGAAAAGCGAACGAGAGGGCAAACACGACGGCCAAGCCCCTCTCTGTCGGTCGATAATCTATACGCTTTTTTTCTCCGCGGAGAAACGCCCATGCCCGGCAAGAAGCCATTGTTTCTCCGCGTACGGCCAGTTTGATTGTGCTAATGAAAAATGGGAAAGTAGTAAAACCATGCCAACGGAGGGGAAGAGACGCCCGTCCACACGCCGTCGAAACGGCAAGAAGGGCGAAACGAGAATTGAACGGCATCCAAAAGTGCTCATAAACGAATAACGCTCATAACGGATAAGATACCCGAAGGATTATATCCATTATCATACATCTAGATAACGGAGAACTTTTTGCCTGACTGCGCGCCGTTTTCCCTGACGTATGACGGATATCAGTTCTGGGTTACTCCAATACTATCCGCGAAGTATCCTGCCGCATATGCGAGAATGATATATTATCTCTCTGTAAATACTAAGTTATGTAAGCTATTCGGGATTATCAATCATTCCGCAAGCACAAAGTAAAGAAACAATCTTTAACTTTAGATTTTGTGAAACTGTATTGTAACGCGCTGTTACATTCGTTCCTCTCTCTTGTTGCAGATTCATATCCTGATGCGATTGTACAAATCCTTTGCTAATAATCTTTCTGCGATCGCTCTAAATTATTTATATTTATATAATTATTTATTTAGTTCGCAAAATAGTCTCTTTCGAAACTATTCCTGTCTCTTATCGCATACACGAAAAAAAGGTTTTGCTGAAATACACATTTGAAAATAATTTTATTTGAATAAAAATAATTATGTAGGATACTCAAACTGGTTGCTAGAATATTAAAACTTTTTGCAGCACTGTCATTAACTTAGCTTCTACATAATTATTTTGATGATCTATAACAAAAAAATTTTCAAATTTGTATCTAGCTAAATTTTTAGCAAACTAGAAACTGTTCTTTCTGTGTAAATTCACTTAAAATGTAATTTCGGTTTTATGCTAAAATATGTAACATTAAGTTTTATGTATTCCTTCATAGTTTTTAATATATTTGTTCTTTAATATTTGTGTGTATTTGTCGTGTTTATAAATAAATAATATTAAAAATATATTTCTTTAATTTTTAAATCACATATCTCCGTTTTCAAAAAGCATTACTGCTTGTAAATAATTTAGTAGTTATTCCATTTTAAATAATTTCATTATGTAACTTGCATAAATTCCAAAATGTCTATCTATTTTATAAATAATAATGTTAAAAAATATATTAAAAAATAATTGAGAGAAAAATAAATATCAAATGCATAAATAATGAACACATGTTCTGTTGGTTGGTAAATTACCTACAGTGGTAAAGAAGATCAAGTGCAAGAGCGCATTGGCAGATGGCACCAGCGACAAAGCGACACTTAAATTCCGTGGTTTTGCCGCCACGAAAAATGCAAATCCAGTTTCGCATAATTCCAATCTATTTCCTGTATTTCAAAATTGCCCCTATCTCGCGCAAATGCGCGGCGATTATCATCGAAACATTACTCATGAAACGATCGACTGAACGTCGAAGAACTCTCGTTCTTTAGGAACATCATGCAACTCGGTCGCAAATAAATTTAATTTTTTCGTAATATTTAATCGGACAATATGTACTTCGGTTATTTAGTTTCGATTCTGTTCGCTTAATGTCAATCGTAATCGATATGAATATGTGAATACCTGGCGAAGGGAACGCCGAAATTCGCCGAATCAGCTGTGCGCCGCTTCCCGCTTCCACATCGCGGCTTCGTTCATATCCAGAGATCGATCCACGTCGCCTCCAACGCCATCGATTCATTACACGAAATTGCACGTTTCGCAATCATACGCGCACATGCGCCGCCGAATGCGAGCCAAACTTTCCGAGGCGCTCGACGACGCGCACGATCGTGATTTTAAATCTGCCCGCTAGGTACGCCTGCACTAGACGACTCGCATTGGCAGCACTGCGTCGCCGTGAGCGGCGCAACTTCACGCGGTACGCGCCGTGTTGGAGGCGTTGGAGCACGACACGGGTACACAGCTGCCTCGGCCTATCGCGGTGCGTCGTGATTCGCGTGCAATATGTAATCGCGGCGGCAGGGTGAGTAAACGGATCGCGAGACGAAGGTGCCGCGAGGGATGTCGCGAGAGCGCGTGGAGTAATTGTTTTTCCTTGCAGGAAACCAGAGGCAACACTCGGCGCATCCGGTGGGATAAATTACCTCCCGCCAGGGGTGGGGTCAAGTGATCGCTGTTATTTAGCAAACAAGTTGACAAGTGATGCCAGTCGCGTGAGGGGGACGATCGAGCCAACGCGGTCATGGCCCGACCCATCGTGCCGAGCCAGCAGAAGCTGGCCGAGAAGCTGACCATCTTGAACGACAGAGGTATAGGTATGCTGACACGCATTTACAATATCAAGAAGGCCTGTGGCGATGCCAAATCGAAGCCCGCCTTCCTCTCCGACAAGGCGCTGGAGTCTTCCATCAAGACGATCGTCAGGAAGTTCCCTAACATCGACATAAAGGGACTGCAGACCATTATGAACATTCGTAATGAGATCATCAAGTCCCTGTCGTTGTATTACTACACATTCGTCGATCTGTTGGACTTTAAGGACAACGTGTGCGAGCTTCTGACTACCATGGACGCGTGCGGCGTCCATATGGATATTACGATTAATTTTGATTTGACTAAAGGGTATCTAGATCTTGTAATCACGTACGTCAGCCTGATGATTCTCCTGTCGCGAGTCGAGGATCGCAAGGCGGTGCTGGGGCTCTTTAACGCGGCTCACGAGATGGTGCACAGTCAATCGGATCCCAGTTTTCCTCGTTTAGGGCAGATGATTATGGATTATGATGCTCCATTGAAGAAACTTTCCGAAGAATTCGTACCGCATTCTAAATTGCTGAAAAATGCCCTAACTTCGTTGTGGCCGGTGTATCCTGGTAGAAACTTGTCCGCTGACACGTGGAGAGCTGATCAGAAATTGAGTCTCGTTGGCAGTCCTGGACAGATACTGAAAGCAGCGGCGACGGACACAATGTCCTGCGAGACGTTGAGTTTGGATAGAATCGAGAGATGGGTGATTCTTGGATTTACGCTTTGCCACACATTCTTGAATCAGGAACAGCCGAGCAAGCTGTGGATCACCGCTTTAGAATCCGGTTGGGTATTAGCGTTGTTCAGGGACGAGGTGATCTACATACATCAATACATTCAAACATTCTTTGAAGGGATGAAAGGATACGGAAAAAGAGTATCGGAGGTGAAAGAATGTTACAATCAAGCAGTACAAAAAGCTGGCTACAGACATAGAGAAAGAAGAAAATTCTTGAGGACCGCTTTAAAAGAATTAGGTTTAATTTTGACAGATCAGCCTGGTCTTCTGGGACCGAAAGCGCTGCTGGTATTAATGGGTCTTTCCCATGCGAGAGACGAAGTATTGTGGCTGCTAAGACACGGGGACAATCCTCCTATTCAAGGTAAAGGCAAGGGACGAGGTGGCGAGGATTTAGTAGATCGTCAGCTGCCAGAATTGCTCTTCCATTGCGAGGAATTACGAGCGTTAGTAAAAAAATATTCTCAGGTGCTTCAAAGGTATTACGTCCAATTTCTTTCGGGATTCGATGCCCCCGCTTTACATCAAATGATACAAAATCTTCCGGTTTGTCCGGAGGACGAGGGGGCTATTCTTAGTGATATGTGTTCAACTATAGCTAGTCTGACCGTAAAGCAGGTCGAGGACAATGAATTATTTGATTTCCGTGCCTTTCGATTGGATTGGTTTAGGCTGCAGGCCTATATGTCTATTGCAAAATGCAATATGAATCTCGCTGATAATAGAGAATTAGCTTCCTTCATGGATACAGTAATCTTCCACACGAAAATGGTCGACAATTTGGACGAGATGTTAGTTGAGACGTCGGATTTATCTATCTTCTGCTTCTATAGTAAAATATTTGAAGATCAGTTTCACATGTGTCTCGAGTTTCCCGCTCAGAATCGATATATCGTCGCCTTTCCGCTCATATGCAGTCATTTTCAAAGTTGCACCCACGAACTCTGTCCGGAGGAACGTCATCACATTCGCGAGAGAAGCCTTTCCGTCGTCAATATGTTCCTCGATGAAATGGCCAAAGAAGCTAAGAACATTATCACGACTATTTGCGACGAGCAATGTAACATGAGTGATAAATTATTGCCGAAACACTGCGCTCTATTAATTTCACAGGTTGTTAATCGCAAGAAGAAGGATAAAAATAAGAAGAACATGTACGAGATTCACAAGCCCGGTATAGAGAGCTACCGAAAAACTCGGGAGGAATTAACGACGATGGATAAGCTGCACATGGCTCTCACCGAGCTATGTTATGCCATTAATTACTGTCCTACTATTAACGTCTGGGAGTACACCTTCGCGCCGAGGGAGTATCTGCATCAACATTTGGAGTCGCGATTCGCTAGAGCGTTGGTGGGAATGGTCATGTACAATCCGGATACCAGCGAGATAGCCAAACCGTCTGAGCTTTTCGTCAGCGTTAGATCTTACATGAACGTCCTTCAGACCATTGAGAATTACGTGCACATAGATATCACGCGCGTCTTCAATAATGCCCTGCTGCAACAAACACAGGAGCTGGACAGTCACGGTGACAAGACTATAGCCGCGCTCTACACGCAATGGTATTCGGACGTTCTACTGAGGCGAGTTAGCGCCGGTAATATTTGCTATTCGGCGAATCAACGGGCGTTCGTCAGCTTGTCAGTTGAAGGTGCCATACCCTTTAACGCTGAGGAGTTCTCTGACATTAACGAGTTAAGGGCATTGGCGGAATTGATAGGACCATACGGTATGAAGATGTTGAACGAGAACTTGATGTGGCATATTGCTAGTCAGGTACAACAGTTGAAGAAATTGGTGGCCGGCAACAAGGATGTGCTAATTTCTCTGAGAACGAATTTTGACAAGCCGGAAGTGATGAAGGAGCAGTTCAAGAAGCTACAGCACGTGGACAACGTTCTCCAGCGAGTTACTATAATAGGTGTGATTCTCAGCTTCCGACAGTTGTCGCAATCAGCACTGGTCGACGTTTTGGAGGAACGTATACCGTTTCTGTTGAGCTCTATATTGGACTTCAGACATCATCTGCCATCCGGCGATCCTATGCGCGTCGTCTCTGAGATGACATCGGCCGCGGGCTTAACTTGCAAGGTCGATCCCACTCTGACAACCGCACTGCGAAACCAGAAGGCTGAAGTAGACGAGGACGAGCACCTGCTCGTTTGCTTGCTGATGGTTTTCGTGGCGGTTTCCATTCCGAAATTGGCTCGGAACGATAACTCCTTTTACAGAGCGTCGCTCGAGGGCCACTCCAACAACATACATTGCATGGCTACCGCGATAAATAATATATTCGGAGCGTTGTTTACGATTTGTGGTCAGAACGATATAGAGGATAGGATGAAGGAATTTCTCGCTCTGGCCTCGTCGAGTTTGTTGAGATTAGGCCAAGAAGCGGACAAGGAAGCAACTCGAAACAGAGAGTCCGTGTATCTTCTGCTCGATCAGATAGTTCAAGAATCTCCATTTCTGACGATGGACTTACTGGAGAGTTGTTTCCCATATGCACTGATACGCAACGCATATCACGATGTGTACAAGCTCGAACATTCGCAACCGTGAATTTAATTTAGCGAAATTGCGAGCGAGACGGGGTGCTGCATTTATAACTTGCCACTCAGGGCCACTTTTTTACGTCCACCTGTAACATCGGAGGCAATCATGAAGACTTTATTATTATGTATCGCCTGGCCAAGCGATAATTTTCCGAATATTATTAATTTTCGGTTAGTGTCGCTGAAAAAGTACAAGCATACGTCAGAATGAAAGATGGTAAATGCGATTGTTCAAAGGTTGATAAAGTTATTCCTCGATATTTCAAAACGGCAAGCTTGCGGCATTGTAATGCACTTTAGCCATTTCTCTACGTTGTTTGCGGCAAAAATCGCGCATCACGTTAATCCGTACAATCTGAGATCTGTTTATCGTGAAAGCATTTATATAATTCTGGTCTATTTGTATAATTCGATTCTGTCTTCGTAAGAATCATTACTCGAAATCGAGGAAAATTAATCGACGGATAATTTGTCTGACGGACTTTCATAAGATACATTCGAAGTAATGTGTAATATGCATTTTGTACAGTATTCTTTCAATTGCATTTGACATCCGGCTCGAAATATCCGTTATATAATAAAACAATTGCATACCTAAAATTCCAATCAAGTATTATTATATTTACGTCAAAGAATTTTCTATTGCACAGAGATGCATCATATAAGCTCCCATGACTTCAAGCTAAAGATCGCAATATTCATGTATCACACAGTAGGTATCGTCATTTACCCACTATGACTTTTTAATGTACAATTGTAACTCTTTTACAATAGTTTATATAACGAATAAAATTATGTGTACAAAATAATTTGTAATCTTCCCGTCCTTCCAAAGATTACACGCGGGTAAATGTAAAATGTATGCTTTATTTAATTCTTTACAATGTTTTGTCTCTTTTAATCACATTAACATAACACAAGAGATATTCACAATCATAATTCTTTTATTTATAATATCCTTAAAACACTCGCCGCATTCTAGACATTTTGGGAAAAGAGAGAGTGGTGGTCTGAAGCTACGTTCAGCGATTGGTCAGTATCATGCTCGGTTATAATAATTTACAATAAAAAGATACACCTCAAAAACACATCACTCAACGCAGCACCGAGATTAAAAGTAGAGATACGGCACGAACATAAGGGCCACTTGGTGTTCGGTGATATCCAAGTAACACTCTAAATAAAAACTTACGATTCGGCAGGGAAACAATTTGTCGTTCGCAGAGATTTGGTACAAAAGACACGAAATTACGCTTAAATAATCCCGGATGCACGATGTTGATAGGTCACCACGTTTTTGGATCGATAGAAAAAATATAATCTTCGATTTTCTTTTTGTTCTTTCCTTCTCTAACATTATGTACAAGTGATAGAGTAGTGTATTGTATGTGCATCGCGTCACAGTAATGCGGTTCTGGATTAAGATCGATACACGGTACGCCAATCGCAATAGTCTTGAAGATTTCGTTCTCGTTATTATTACGTGATACATAACTTGACACGTTACTTGTATTATTGCAACGAACCGTAGAAGAAGTTCGTTATCACGGGGGATTAAAATCGCATCTTAATCCGGATGCCGCGGAAACGAATAAGCTTAAGCATATGTAGTTAGAGGTCTGGAACAAATGATGAAGGAGAATTTATCCTTATCTCTTATTAATCCTTTCGTACGCGCAAGCGACTTCATTGTCAACTAGTAACTACACCCTGACCCCATTTCACGCTCGCTCTTTAGGCTTTTTCAGAACGTAACGAGGCATTGCCATCTAATTTGTCGTCTTTAGATACTCGTTATGTCGCGTACGAATTTGTACCTGCGATTTTTGATCATAAAAATTCAGTCATTCGAAACGTTAATGGCAGTGAAATGGAAGCAAAAGTAGTTCGCGCACCGATAAGTTCGATCAGGACGTCAGCTCGTTCCGAAAGCAAATTCTAAATACCTCAAGATTGCTCGTCAAATGGCAGTGGCTCAGAACGAAATAACTACCCAGAGATTCTTGATGACTCTTCGAACGACATTATTTCGTACTTTTTCTTCGTACGGAAAGATTTCTTTCGTCTTCTGCGTAAAATGAAATTTAAAAAAGGACGTATAAAAAATCTTCTCTATCTGAAAGATAGAGATCTTCTCTCTAAAGTATTCACACTATTATCATACATTTAGAAGATTATTAATTAATATTTTTGGCAGAAAACATTTCTAGCGATGCACTATAACATATTAAAATCGAAAACTCGAATCGCCTGGCTACGTTCATTGGCAGTAAATCTCATCCGTGAATTGTTTCACGAATTACTCGCGTCGAAACATACTAAATCGTTCAATAGTGTTTACGAGCGGCTGCGAATGGGGTCAAACGGAATTTTTTTGCACCTATACGCAAGAAATCTCGAAATTTCCTAAATAACGATTGATCATACGATTCCTCCGGTCCACGATGGATCGTCAAAGAAACTCATACTTAAAACCTAAAGGCTCGATTACACGCACGTGCAGACACTCGCACCGTCATCCCTAAACTTCCGTTCTGATTACAAAATACAGAATAATATTTCGCTATAATACAGATCTGATATAAAAACAAGTATTTTTTGCATTCGTTTTATCATCTGTTATGGTTATATAATCATTTTATAATATCAGTATATTTACACAGATATACACACTTGCGATCTATCTTCTTTCGCGGTCTCTCACTCACAATATTTCCTTGCACGCCCGAAGAACTTTTACTTTCCGTCCTATTTTCTCATAATTTTCTCTCGCTTATTCTTTTCCTCATAAGACCTCCTATGATCCACCTAATAATCACATTGCGTCTATTGTACATTTCCACACGATCCGCAAACTCGTATTATAGCGTCTTTGCTGGCACCTCGTTTCAATTCTGCATCCCTATATCCAACTTTCCGCCTAGATAAAACACAGTCTTAAAGTTACAACGCAGAAGGTTGTAATTCAATATTGCGGATAGATATAGAGATATATTGATTACACCAATCGATATTTGAAGATGCGATTGAATTCCTGTTTTTATACTTTACGAATTTCTGCATGATTGAAAAATAAAAATCAATGCTAAATTTCCGAATAGTTTCGTTTTGCTTATAATTTTACAAAAATAATATACGGATGTGTGTGTCATTATTGTATTAAAGTTTAAATAAGTATTCTGCTATATGAACGATTCTAATTATGTAATAATTATAAAGAAATAGACGAAACATCACGAAGCTAGCTAGCTTTTTAATCTCATTTTGCAAAAATTGCATTTGTTCGTTTGTTATATTAAAGATATGAATTGTAAAAGTGATAAAAATAAATCACAAAAACCAATTACGTAAAAAAATTAATAAATTTAATCTCTAGCACTCTTCTCTGAGATGATTTGTTTCGGTCATTTACCGCTAATTTAAATATCGCGTATACTCGTTATTCATTGCAAATGGAATATATCATGAACAGGAGCGAACTCAACGTTTGTTACCTGTTGCATAAAGATAAAAGACGAGTGAAAAAGAACTCAGTCATTTGTCAGATTTGGCGTTTCGGAGAAGGGAAGTGCATTAATCGTATCGACAATGATTTAACAGCACCAGATACGATTCATCTCAAGGATAAGAACCGATCTCGTGTTTCTCGCTTACGAGTATGCAGCTGTGTACGTGTGTGAGCCCATGTGTATATATATATATATATATATATATAAATATGTATATATATATATATATATATAAATATATAAATATATAAGTAATATATTTATATATAATATAATATAACACATGTTCGCGCGTTTCGATAAGAGGGCTCATCTTTGGTCCGCTATACGCATAATTGCGTGTTTACGGTGCAGCCCCCGACTTAATATAGCATGTTATAAAACTCGTTTTAATTAAATATAACTTATAACATTCGCAATAGGCGGAGATAAATTATCATCTGTAAGATATAACTAATTAATAATAATAATCAGCATAGCTTAATAATAATCAATATCATCTTCGTTCATGTGTAAATAGTTAATGGAATATCGCTATAGAAACGCATCATTTTGTTGTTGCTGCTCTTATATCTTTCGTAATCTCGCATAACTTCGCATCAAAATTGGCTAATACAAATTAGTATAAGAATAATACATATCGTTAATTACTATTTTATAATGGTACAGAGATCAAGTAAATGACCTATAATGGTTTGGTAATGGTAGGGTGCCATTTCGCTCCAGAAAGCCATTAAAAAAATTTTATTGGAGTTATTGGATAAAAAAAAAGACAACGGTATATAGCAATATTTTATATACGACAGTCCCAATTTTCTTGCCTCTACTGCGGTATATCTGCTGTATCAAATTTTAAAATTAAATTAGATTTATTATCACATAAAATTTTTATCTAACTTAAAAGATAATTTTTCATTCTATATTGTCGAAATATAAATATCAAGTCGTCTTTGGAAAACAAGTTGTCTTTGAAAACTCATTTACAGGTATAACGCCGTTTACTAAAGGATATATATTGTCTTATTGCCAATTTCCCATTAAATTTGTGTTTAATCCCTAACAAACAAGATCTTAGAGATTCTCCACTTAATCTAACTTTCGAGAGCGACATGCACGAGTATCGACATCTCGAAGGACGCCGTCACACAAAGACCGAGCGATCTTGGCCTTAAATCTTCGTAATTGCGAAGATGCGACGCTTTTTTTAACTCTATCGCATTCATCGCTTTACGAATACATACTTTTCGATCACTAAAGCGAAATGAATCACACGTTGGATCGATTTAAATTACTTTGATCATATAACAATATCACCTTCGCTGGCGAAGCATTTCTAAAATTTGATCATGCGACGAGTTCTTTGAACGGCAACGTGAAAGACTGTATTGGTGCTACATAAAAAAGATTACATATATAAAATTCTGGGTGCTCACGATTTCCGCTATATACTCCGTTACTTCATCATCGTGGCCCCGGTCAAATCAATCTTCCGAATCACCGTTCATAACGTTTATTTCGGCGAAATTACATCTATCAAATCGATACAAAATGAGAGATCGATCATCGAAATGTACTTTCCTTGTATCTACGCGCGGCTCTTTATGTGAATTTTCTGAAACTCAGATAAAAGAGCACAACGTCGGACCTCTCAATCTGTTCGATCATTGTAACTGCAACTCGTCATTATTGCTTCGACCTCTTGTTACGAGACATCGTCGCATCCCTTACGTGGAGAGTGGATCGGTTCTCTTCGCATTTGGCAATCATTCTACACAACGACTCGTGGTGCAATGCCGCGATTGGTGGTCCTCGTCCGTGACGACGTCCTAGGATCGTCACACCTTGTTGTGATGCCTCATCTCATATGCTGCGCCCCTCCCCCCTCCCCCGGAGCTCGAATAGGCGCCGGCATACAGTTCTGGGTGATTGGAACGGGCGTAATTGTCTGTTGACCCTGGTGGCGCACTAGCTGTGGGAACTGAGCGATAGCCTGTTTAAAATTTAGAAAGATGTTCGACAATGAAACGAAACGCGTAACTAAAACATCGGGTATGCGAGGATAGAGGATTGCTGCCATTATGTATAAGACAATAGCCAAATAAAATACGATAATAGAGAAACAATCCGCCGCAATCTCCATGCTTTTTGCGTAACCTTCGCGTGCTATTTACTAATAATATTATTCTGAAAAATCATAATTTCTGGAAAATCATCAGTCGATGATGTGAAATTAGAAAGGAGGAACTCGTCTTCGATATAATGCATGAGAAATAAAAAATATCAGCTAGCATCCAGTGTAATGCCATGAACAATGAGCTAGGAGCAAATACAAGAATTTTATGGAGATATTTAGACTCTTCTAGTATAAACAATAATGAGAGTATGAAGTTACATTGTAGATATAATATACGACAATGATATTTATATTCATGAATTTGCTCCTATTAAGCATAAGAATATAGGCCCCAGGCTCACCTCTGCAGATCATAGAACGATAGTATCAGGTAGTCATAGATGCGCGTCAATGCGAGGAAGATGCAAACAGGAAAAGACATTGATGTAGTTGCGGGTCACACAAGGACGAGAAACGCGAACAACGTTAACTTGAGTTTAATCCGCATTAATCCTTTCTTTTACATTATATGCATTTTTACGATGTATGCAATGTTGATTGGTGCTTAAGCATAGGAACTAAACTCAAGCAACGCGAGAAATGCGTGGATGAGACTTAATAATAGACTAATTCACCTTTTGGATAATATTGAGCACCTCTACCCTCTCCATAACCGTGAGAAGGTCCACGCGTTCCGTGTCCTTGACTTGGTCTTGGAGGTATACTCCTTGGCCCAGCTCCACCACCACCATGTGGATGTCGCTGTAAAAATGACATGTAACAAAATTTATAAACAAAATGATTTTTCAGATAATCTTTTATTTCAAACAACGGGCAAATTTCTATAGGCAAATAAAATTCATATGTTCTTACCATTCTTCTAAGAGTATTCATCGGTCTTGTTAACGTATCACTGATGCGCCTCGCAGGCGGTTTTTTAGGATTAGTGGAAGGAATATGCACGGCGCAACACTTGATAAACAATCCCATAAATATGATGAAAGCTATACCCATTAATAATACCGCCCACCAAAATTCCTAAAACAGATAACAGACAAGCAAAATTAGCAAATGAATAATGTAGAGATAAGAGACAAATTGCTCATTCTTACAGTTATCCATTGTGCTACCGACGATAACGTTTCTTTATTGAACAACAGATTTTTCAATCTTGCAAGCGGCCCTTCCGTATCGACGGCTCGGCATTTCAAGAAAACGTCACAGTAACCCTGAAGGAAAAACAAGAATTCTATAAATATGTAACTTACAAAAAAGTTTAATAATCCATATATGCCATAAACTATTTCGTTATGTACAAGTTAATAATAATTTACCTGAAAATTATCGCAAGGCGAACCGGGCCTGAGACTCATTCCACCCTCGGGTAATCCCACCATGTGCGCAAACTCGCTTGTTCCGCGACACGTTGATGCATCAGTCCCATTTTGACAGGCTAATTCGCAGAGCTTTCGCTTGTCGATGTTCGGTATGATGCTGCTTGTTAAAAAGCACTCTGTCAGATTCCACTCCAGACAAATAGATCCTGTGCACTCTCCGTTGATGCATAACTGTAAATAATGCGTTGTTGAAACCAGCGTCGATGGCCGTTAAATCGTACAATTCGCAGAATAACAAAGCACAATTACTTGAGTGCCCTCATTGCATCTAGTCTTGTTGGCTTTCGGTAGCGGCGCTGGGCATTCGGAGGACCTGCCATTACACGTAGAATTGTAACTACAGTCCGATTCGGCTCTACACTGGACTCTATGAGAGAGGGGCACAAACTGGCACGTTTCACTCGAACAGCAGGGTCCTTGACTAGGACTGCAAACGCATAATTACATTCGTGAGGAAATGAATCGAACGGGCCACTGATCAATGTCGTATTCAGTCGTGTTTTGCTTGCACGCATTGCATACCTGCATTGTGTTCCATATTTTCTATTGCAACCTTTCGCCGTTTCATTCTTTATTTTATCCAGGTCAGACACCTGTTTGGGATAGCAACACTTGTCCACGCACTCGTCGTCATCGTATCCGCAATCACATTCCTCGCCAGCCTCGACAATTTTATTCCCGCAAAACGCTCCTGTGAATAACAAATGCAATAAATTTCGTCAAACGTAGAAATATTAGAAGCAACGTTTCTTTCTATTTCTCGCTCGTTCCGTTCTGAAGACCGCTATAGCGTGAAGATATGATATAAAAATACCAGTGAAACAGTTCCTCTTCTTATTATCCTCGATAGCATCTAGGACGTTGCTGATATTGCCAATGCTGCACTTTGAAAACTTGCTGTTGTTCGGTCGATTTCCGCTCGTCGCCGAGGCGAACATAATGTAATTACCGTCCAAGCCTCCCGGTCTGCATTCCGGCGGAAAATCGTGCTGGAAAAAAAGGCAATCGTTACCTCTACGCTAACAGACTGAACGCGTACGTCTATGGGAAAACGTTTTTTTTTTTTCGACTTACCGGTGATCCGAAGTTATGACCTATCTCATGCGCCAGAGTCAGCTGCGATACCTTAGGCGGCACACGGCTGTTGTAATTCACGAATGTTATGATACCGGTATTGAGGGATCTCTTAGTAGATTGATACAGACCGGACACGGTCTCGGTATAAGTCTTAAACTTTTCGCAGATACCGCCGGACGCGCCGGACGCGGAAGCGACCCAAGCAAGTCCGAGAGTACCCCCGGTGAAGTCCCTGTTAACAAAGCGTGAAATAACATTTGCGAAACGGTCTTAAATAGATTCGGAATGCAACGTAGTGTCATTTCGCTCACCTGTAAGTAAAAACATAGGCGAGACAGAAGTCCTCGTGATTCGAGAGAGAATGGAGATTGAGGAAGTTGCTAACGTCGATGTTCTCCAAACAGAAAGGGTTCGGTTCGCTGTTGTACGTCTGTTGATGTGTGCACGCCGTCTCGTCATCGATCTGTTATCAGATATAGCAAAATATCAGTTCGGTGAACGAGTATTCACACATCGGCGAATGCTATTTTCAGCACGATACAGTTACCTTTATTCGCTGAACCTCGAACTTGATGTTTCTGTGCTCCGTTCTGCCGTCGAATTTCGTGTCCCTGTAGATGTAATTCACGGCGGTGACGTGGTGTGCGATCAGGGACAATATTTCCTCCCTGGTTTTCTCCACGTCGTGATGCAGCTGCGAACACGAACATTGAATATCTGTGGCAACTGTCCGAGATTGCTGTATTTCTTATTCTACGCGACGTGGTAGAATTTTTCTCTGATATTATACTTGACGAAATTTCTGATATACAAGTTTTAATTTCCAACATCGAACAGTTTGTAATAAAATTTCAAATCACATTTCTTATAAAAAGTGTGGCTGTTTATATATAAACATTTACATTTAAAATTCTAAAATTCATATTAAAATTTAAATAAATTTATATGAATGTATAATAAATTTAAATAAATTTATTAAAATTTATATGAATGTGCTTCCTAAATTTTAACGTTAATTTTCTTTATAAACTCTACAAATCATTGTAAAGAAAAGCTTGAAAAAACTCGATTAAAAGAATCATTATAATTGTTCACGGTGGAACGCGCTCTATGTTAACATACGGTGATATCAAAGGTGGAACATAGGACGCATGGGGATAGGAATATTCTTTTTGCGAAGAACATCGGAATGCGGATAGTGTCTGGTTTGTTGAGAAAATGCAAAGGGGAATTGCACTGACCGTGCTGCCGACGAAAACGCATATGAATGTGACCATAGGAAGAGAACAGTCGGTATTCGAGGTATTTCTCTATTGTGTAAGGAAATACTGGCATTCCCTAGTTACAAATTGCCAGCGAGAATTGGGTCATTTCATCGTTCTAACAATCTGGTATCCTGTTTTTACTTCTTTTATATGATTATAAATACGTTTTCTGCGTTCTTTCTTTTTTATCGTTCAAAATTAAAGTATATAAGATGTAGTAAAACATATTTAATTTTTAATTCCGGACGAATAAATAAATACATCACAAAAGTGAAAAAATATAATATATTTCAAATTTAATTAAGTATGTTAATTTTCTGTACATTCTGAATTTTTTTAGATTTATTTAATTATAATTATAAATTTAATAAAATAAGAAAAATAATAAGAAATGTATCTAAGCTTAATGTAAATTGCATTGAAATATTCTCTATTGAAATATATAACTAACAAAAAGAAAAAGTATTTTAAAAAATATATGTAATTTATATTTATACTAAGAAATTAGATTTGAATCGCTTAAAAAAATTTAAAAGATGTTTTTCCAATGATATATTCATGAGTTATGGACTTGAAATAAATTTCGCGTACCTGTTCGGAGATATGCCTCCATATAAGAGGATCCGTTTGTATGAAGAGCGAGCAGGTATTGTTTTCTTCCGATCTGGTCGCTCTTCGTGGCCTGCGATGACTAGGTTCATTAGCTTCTCTACTGTACTTGTGACCGGGATCTTCCCGGTCTCCATTCCAAGGCGTGATATTTGGTTTCGCCTCCTTCTGGTTCGTCGACGTCTTAGGCGGTTCATCTGGTACGGCGGAATTCTGCACACTTTCCATCCAGTCTGTCACATCACTATTAGTAATGCCACATCCACCACCGTCACCTAAAAAATTCATCATAGACTCGATATCGTTTTCTCTCTGTATTTCACACATTTTATAAATCTGTTTTTGAGAATCTGGATGTATATGTTCGAGACATAACAATTAGTGGAGTGGTAAAAGGGAAATGGTAAAAAGTTTTCTCTGTCGTATAGTCGTTGATATTCGTTCGCGAATAAAAATGTATTTGAAAACATTGTACATGACGAAAGTACATGAAAGTATATTGAAAGTACATGACGTCTAAAATCTAATAATTCATCTGATAAAAATAATTGCACCAATAAAATACTACAGCAATTTCTAACAATGAAATTTATCACCAATTATTAAACGAATTAATCAACGTGTAGCGTGTAATCATGATAAAGATCATTGATTACACGCTATTTATTCCACGGCTCGAATTGACCCTAGCGGGAAATAGCAGGGTAATAACAGAGGTCATTGGTATTTCTGCTTTCTGAACTACGGTAGATGAAAATCTGGGAGTGTGAATATCGTAAGCCAGGAAACGCAAGGTTTCTAATTAATGGCAAAGTTCATTGCCATTAATAATTCTGAATCTGGTCGTGGAACTCGCGAAACATTCACAGGCCACGTGGGAGTCTTACATCATCGATGGAACCGGAATACATGTGACTGAAATTCACCCATAGGTAAACCGAAGTCTATATCCTAAGATGTCTTTGGATGGGATATAGTGCAAATAATAACGAGGCGGAAGCCAGGCTATGTACCATGCAATCTGCATTGCATGAGTCGCGTTGTCACCGAAACAGCGGCGTACGCGGCTTAATCATTGGCACAATTCCGCAATACGCTCGGAGGTATCTGCGTGAAGCGAATATATGGACATAATGCGGCGACTAATGGCGACCTTGTCGCGGTCTCCCGGGTATCGTATCGTGGTACATAACAACGTTGTTACGTGCGGAAATGTCTGCGTGCGAGAACGCGGCGGCCCGGGTCATCGGAAACCGCTTTGCACGATTTCGGATTGATTTTCGAAGAGGAAATGTCTTCACTCGATATTGAGAATTTGCCAACGTTATTTTTTTCTTCGCGATTTCTGCATCTTTTTCTATCTTTGGGAGATTAATTTATTGTAAATTATTCCTTCTATACAGGAGTCTGAAATTTAAAGAGGTGTTAGATCTCAAATTGAACAATTTTTGTTAATCCGTGTCCGGCGAAGCCTTCTTAAGACGAGATCCCTTTTAAGTTTGTCGCAAAGGTCCGGAATCATCCTGCGTAACTTTTTTTTTCTATCTACTTTTATGCAATTTTATCCATAAAGTACAAGTTCAATAAACACGTTTTGAAAGTGAAAGCAGAGTGGAAGTTCTTATTTCTGCGTTCTCCCTGGTTTATTACATCCAGAGTTATTGACTTTTTTACTCTTAAAGTAGAACCTTATGCTTTAAGTAAAATGAGAATATCACATTTTTGGTTTGTACCTGACGATGCGTCAACATTATCGAGATTAATATCGTATCCTTTTACAGACATCTCTCAATCTTCCGGAGTCGTTTCGCGCATAAGTACGAACCAATAACATTGCTACCGATATAGCTGAGATAATCGTGGCTGTCGGCTTTATTGGCTGGTTAACCGTAAGCCGCGAGCTTTAATGACTCAGCGTTTCAGGCGTGACGATATTGGTTGTCTGTACTATTGCTGTCTATTATCGCCGCCTACGTACTAGTGTTAATAGACATTTCATGAGGTGAAAATGAAAAAAAGAAACAGAACGACTGATTGCGCTTGTTTTTCCTGGCGCACATTTCATTTCGTTAACATTAGGAGTTGACACATTTCTGTGCCGTTTAAAATTCACGCGTATATCGAGAATCGTTACTTCTATGTAAAAAAAAAAAAAAATTCAAACTCTTCTTACGCATCACGACTCAATTTTTTTATTTAAACTATGTTTTCTCATGTTATCTCTTCCTCCTTCCTGATTTTCTCGCGCTTTAGCTTCTAATATCGTGTCACAATAATGTATCACGCCCCGAGAAAGTTTGGTCCCAGAATAATATGTACATCTCGCCCTATTCCTATTCTGCTCTCCTTCGCGTCATCGTGCTTAGTGCAATGCTCCAATAAATGTAGCAAGTTCATAACATCGGACGTGTCCCGGAGAGCAAACATAGCGAGATTCGGTCCACGCAGCAAGCATGAACGGGCGGTGCGATAAATATTACACGTAATGCGCCGTCTGTTTATTTCAACGTTGGCCGTTGATGCTGATGGTATGACGACGGTGTGGATTGCGCAGCTCGAAATCCGCCGGTCGTCCGTATAACAGCCGCGCTGACTATGCCCGATTCAAGACGAGATTCTGCACTCCCGGTAATTTCATCCGCGCACCTATTCGAATGGACTTTCCTTCCTAACGATACTCTAAATGGCGCATGAAATTCGTACACTGCCGTGGACTTTCCGATATCCATATCCACGCTTAAAACGACGCAATCTTACGCTGGTCGCTACTTCGTTTCCTAATAGCGCATACAGGAATACAAGAATTTAGCAATTCCATCCGAATTGGCTAATTCTCCGACAAATTCTGAAATAATTTTGTCCAGGAAATTTCATTCTCAAATACGTTTTTATTGCCGGAGGAACTTCGTAAGAGAATATATCTCAATAAATCAATGTGTAAATAATAACAAAATTATATGCGACGTACAACTTTGTCTCTACCCCCTCAGGATGCGGCAGAAAGCTAATTAACATGTCTATGAAAGAACCCTCTTATTACAATCATTCTCAATTAATCGACCCTTTCATTAAAGCGAATGGCTCGGCTCTGACAGATGGACGTGTTTTTAAGCACGACTGCAAAGGATCGTACCGTAAAGGAAGAAAACAGAAGATATTCCGAGAAGAGACCAGAAGATGGGCATCGCGTGACAAAGGGTGGAAGTGATGTCGTGAGGCGCCACTTCGAGGTCGTCGTATTGAACAATATGTCCAAACGAGCGTTTAAAAACGTTCTCGGACGTACGGTCGCCTTATAATTAGTGAATCTTTCATGCACGACGAACATAACAATTAGTATCGCAACCGGTAGTTAACTAAATCGTTTCCAATCTAAATTTATCATTTTCTTCGAACGCATATTAGATACACGCTGCTTCTTCGTGTGCATAATGAAGTTCGCAGCTTTGTTGAAAGTCATTACACAAGTTGTTGCGTATCAGATATTAAACAAACTTTGCGAGTCGGGTCCAATGCACAATTTGTGTTATCGTCCGTAAGTTTACGAATATAAATAAGTTACATAAGCTAATCGAAAGCTAAAATGTAAAAGCAATATTTATTCGAAGAAATATTTATTCGTTGCAAATTTTCTCGACAAATAGCGAAATGCATATTGGAAAATCATGGTGCAATCTCACGAAAGTTGGTTCATACGATATTTAAAAAGATATAATTTAAACATTAAATGTTCCGTTTCTTTTAATTTTGCGTTCAACTAATTTTTAGCTTCATTAAAATTAAATATTTTGCAATGAAAATATATTGTCGGAAGTATATGAAATAAATCAGCGATAAAAGGGCAATGAATAATGTCGGATATTCCAGTATTGAAAGTATAATAAATTGCTTAAAGGTAAAAGTCGTTTCCCTGCTAAATAAAGTACGTTCGCGAACTTATGCATGAACAGTAAAGTGATCAGATAATATCGGTAGAAAAAAGAGAATCTTGTTTTTTTTGTCACCTTACCTTGTCGGACATTCACGTACGGATCACCGACGTCATTCTCGTGATAGATCACAGAATGCAATGTCTCGTTTATCTCATGTGGCGGAAAGTAGTAATGCGCCCTTTCCACGTACCATGCACCACTTTTCAGTGATACTATCTTCCCGTGGAAGACTCCATCACTGACACTTCCGAACACGTGGCTACCAGGTTCGCCTGAAAGCAGAAGATATATGCCTGATCAGATGCGTGTCGAGAATATCTGTCGAAATTTTTATCCTTTTAATCGCGCTATGACGATCAATCTTTAAGAGCACTAGACTCTCATTTGATTTAAAGTTCGTAGCAAAATACAGACAGCTTTCTATTTCTGTCGTGGATTTTTAAAAAATTATTAAACTCTAAATAGTGTATGAGACGTATAAATAAAATTATTACATCTTCTTCCAAAAAATGATATTAAAATGAGATTAGAAAAAATTTCTCATTTTTTTATATTTTTTTGTTATGACTAAAAGGAAAGAAAATTATGGAAATAACACGGATATTTGAATAGATGCACATGCGAGTAAGAAACCGTGTTCGAACGAATGTGACTCTCGTTCTCTTGAAAAAGTATCGACGATGGTAGAAACTTCGTCTCTCTCGGCAAAACTTTCTGCAGAAACTGTTGGCTTACGCAGCAACTTGCGCCTGCTGTCTAATTTATTCGCTTAACCGAGATGCACGTAGAAAAATTAATAGCGCGCATGTACATTTTTATCTTTCCCCGAGGATGAAACATTAAAAAAATTAAACAGAACGAAATAGAAACTTGATTTAATTATAGCAATAGAGAATTTGTAAATATGTAAATTTGGTGTACGATGAATGTTCTCTGTAGTGATAATTCATACACAAATGGTCTGCGTCTATTTCCTCATCTAGAATTTTAAAAATTCTGTTATTCTGTGCGTAATACCGATGTTTCGCTAATAAAAACTTGATGAAATTTAACTTGATTAAATTTAATTTTTTAAGTTCTATTTTTAACACACATAAAATAACTGTATATTCTGTTAATATTTATTTAAAATAATAGAAATGAAAGAAATAAGATTCTGTTATTTACTTGTATCGATCAATACGCCTAATAATTTTTCACCAAACCTTTTATTTTCTTGTAACTTAACTGTCATCTTGACATGATCATTCTTGACATAATCATTCTTTTTAATTAATCCTCTAATATGCATAGTGTATTTAAGAAAATAATTGTAGTTTTTCGCGCAAAAAAGTCTTCTCTACTAACTTCCATAAAATAAATGATATCGTGAAACCAAAAAATATATCAAAGGAAATAATGTAACGGAAAAAAGAAATGTCTTTTTGCCAATCATCTGCGAAATTCGAGAATTCCGATTTCACAGTCATCCGATTTCAAAATTTCTTCAATAAAACATGCAACGAATATTTTATTTTTCTTTGTGCGAAGGAGTTACGTTTGTCGACAAAAATACATTTGGTTCTAAAGGAAATGTTGGAATTGTATCTCCGTCACGTATTATGCGTAGAAAATATTTTGTCAGACATTTTCGATTAACGCGTCCGACACAAAAAGATAGTATTGAATCATTAAAAACGCAGGACAGAACCTCAGCGTATTGTAGATAGCGAGTAAACGACAGAGAGAATATTCAGTAAGTGTTTCGCGTATATCCTTTTTTTCTTTGGATAATAGATCGCAGGAAAGTGGAGTCGCCCGCACAGCTGAGCTTATCACAATTCAAAATTCCTTTTGACGCGAGAACAAAGGAAATCTTTCGCTTCCGATACCGTTTCAGACAGTCTCTAATGTCACTTTTCTTTTTCGCACGCGCGCATATATTTTTAGTACTGATATTATTTTTTAAATTTTTACACATACAAAAATATTAAACAAAGATTATTATAATGTATACATCGTATGATATTTACAGATTTCGTTTTTTTTTTACAAAAAAGAGAAAGATTTTTCAAATAAATTACTCTTTCCAAAGTTAATTAAAAACCTAGCTAAAAAAATAATTTTTAATATTTTAGTTCAAATTAAAGTCACGTAAAAATTATATGATTCTCTTGATGTTCGAAAAATTTAAAACACGTAAAATATATCTAAATAATTTTTTTTAATTTAGCATCACAAAATTTTCCACAGTCTTGACAAGCGTTATACTTATACTTCGAAGACTTTAATAACGAAGTGCTCGTCAGCTAAACTGATGACTCCTTCGATCTTAAAATTATTTAAAATATTCCTTTTCATGGTATAATTCGACGGAGACCGGGACAAGTCCGTGAAAAATCGTAATACAAAGTGATAAATAAACGGTTTGATTCGTAATCTAAAGTTGCTTGTTGAATTTTCCCATAAATCATCAGACTAAAAATAAACCTGGTTCCACCTGGTATCTACGCTGGTATAACACGCACTTTTACGTGCCACACCTGGCACCGGGAAACGGTACACAAAGAAATGGTATCGTCTCGTCAATAGCTGCACGATGTAGAATGCAATACGTATCGACAACGAAACGAACGTGGGGGTCAGATAGGCCACTGAGTGTATCGCGGTTATAAATTTAAGTATGGCTCTTTGTTTGTACAGTTGAGAGCACTTCCTTCCACTCTGTTAAATTTAGTTTATTTTGACGGAAGTTCCTTGAATATGCAGAGTGTCTTGTAAGGATAGCGTTAAACTTCAGTACTCGTATTCTGCAGTGCTCGTATTCTGAATTTGAAGATGGCTTTCCTTCAGCGAGATTTGATTAGATTCCATATTTCGTAACTTTAGAATAATAAACATCTTGGTAATTCTAAGTGCCACGTCTCAAGTGTCTCCGTCAAAATTAACTTTGCTTGGCACAAAGTGAAAAATAATATCATTTAATCCATCAAAATCGGTAATTTGCAACGCTAAGTAATTATATTATTATATTTCAATTTCAATTTAAAAAAAAAAAAAGATTTCTTATATTACGTTTTTCTGCAATATTCTGTGCTGTATTTGTAGTATTCTGCTACGTCTTCATTTTACTATTACAAAATTAATGATGTTATGAATACAGTGGCAAATAAATATTCAAATACCAAAGCTTATAATATTTAGAATCAAAGTTTCGATATTTACGACTTCGAATTCTTTACGTAGTCCTCCACTATTTTCCTTTGGCGTACATGCAATCGTTCTATTACTTTTGCAGAAACAAATGTCTCTATTTCTCCTCTAGCAATAAATATTTTCGGAGGATGTTGCGACTACGTGTACAAACACAGAGACTCATACAATTTTATGCTACGCTGCTACGTGACCCTCTCGCGAGTAGAAAGTCCGATCGCTACGGATCGATTCCATGTAACTTTACATCGTGGGCATCATTTATGCGGATATATAGGGCACTGAGAAGATTACTTGATGTCATAATACTACGAGTTTATATTTGGAATAGCTTCAAGTTACAGACCTCTAGCGCATTATAGTACACACAAAGTGTCTTTGAATAACCGCGCTTCCTTCTAACGACAGACATATAGAAATATCTGGGAAATATACGTTGAGAAACATATTATGTACAAGTCACTGAATAGAAAAAAACAAATAAATTAGGAGACGTAATTTTAATACAATCGATGACAAATATATTGTAACGTCGAACAATTGTATATCTGTTTCGAAAGGTCATAAAAATAAAATTGTAATGTTAAATAATTTATAGAAATAGAGAAAAATTGCAAGCGCGGTTAATCTTGATTCTCTTGATCTCAAACAATAATATCAAATTAAGTACGTTTTGTGAAAGCTTATGTATACAATGTATGTACGTTCATACATAATTGATTAAAAGAATGGAATTGTGTAATTTCATGTTACTCGTAACATTATCCGAATTATATCGTTTGTATATAAAACTTGGAGTTATGCTTCGTTACATAATTCTTGCTTTAATTGCATATTATTCAAAAACAGATATTGTAGATAGTTAACAAATAGTTGAAGGAAAGCGCAATTTATCGAAAATAGCTCGTGTACTCTCTAAATAGGAATCAGTGTATTATTCACTGATTCGCAGTGCTATATTTATAACTGTGATTATTAGTGAGTATTCACTGTTTCTCAGCGATTTTGATTAAGAGAGGAGTACTTTCACAAAGCGGAATCAGTGTATTATCACTGAAAGACAGCTTATATCACTGATTGATATAGTTATAAGTATAGCACCGAAATCAGTGAAATTTCACTGATTTCGATTTAGAGAGTAGATATTCTTGTCGTGATACATACCGACTAGATTGCCCTGATAAACGTGGGACACGTCACAGTCGTACTGTCTCTCCCCCGTGGATCCCTCGATAATTAGGTTGTTGCTAAAGGTGGTCAAGTCCCGCTTTAATCGGATGTGGAAGTCCTTGCCGTGCGCGCGAAACTTTAACGTCACGGTACTATCGCGATTGATCGACCTCTTCGCCCTCAGGTGGCTTCGATGGACCTCCTCGACGGGATATGACAGCGTTTCGTAGTGGCGGATGTACTCGTTCAGTCGACGAGCTGCAACAAAATTATACATCATAAATTAGTTACGTAATGCATTTGAAGTCAATCTTCATAAAAAAAAAGTGTTAAATTAAACTTCATCCAATTTCGGATTCCGACTACTTGTCGCAGCCTTGGAATATTAAATAACGTCGATTTAAGACTCGTTATATAGATGACTTCAGAAATAACCGCTATAAATATGTAGAATATCGCAGATGTCGTGCGCTTCCTCCAAACTACAAATAACAGAGTCATATTTTATTTCTACGGAGTTTAAAGTGCATCATAGATAAATAATAGCTGAGCTCAAACGTGCGAAAACTGTCGGCAGCTTCCTGACATTCGTAATCAGGTCGATCGAATAGCTCAGTATCCATCGCGCGGATTTTTGTATTCTCGTACAAGCTTGCCTGCGGCTTTCACCGCAGATGAACCTCTCTTCGCTTAACAAGTCTCAGCTCGGCTCATATCGCACGAAAATGGGATGTTTCAATCGACAAGCTGCTGAAGAGAATCAAACGGAGAAACCAGAGATTTGCCCCGGAATTGCGTTGCATAGCTCATCTCTACGTTAACGAGACAACATGCCCCGCGACCTGATAACAGCCCTCCCTCCTGCCATGTTGCTCGCAATTTTCAAAAGCACAGCATGAATTTATATCGGGCGACTTTTGTCCAGCGAAAAAAATCCGGATTAACCGTGCGCGACAAAAGCGAGGCAACGGCCACGCTACGTGAAGAGCTACCACAATCTCGAGTTTCTCGCGTATCTACCGGACGATACGAGGGCGTGCACCGCGGCGCTCTCTTGCCGTCCGGAATCGCAAACGCTTTCCGCGAGATGCACGCGTTACTCTCGGCTAGTTCTCAGTCGTGGCGTATGAATATTATGGAGGGCAAAAATGCACTTTCCTCGTCGCGTCATTTAGCCGATTTCTAAAGAGCGCCTCGCAGGCACCTCGCATTATGCTTTGCGAGATGCGCGCTACCTCCGCTTCACTACCTTGCATTCACGATAAGTGCAATTGCGCAAATGAGTCAGCCCGATACCAGACGCGTAACTTTTAAGGTTGATCACGGTAAATGAGGCGCGTAATTCCCGAAGTTCCTAATGCCTTCGAGCCTATTTGCCGCGCGAACAATGCTAAATTGCGTCGCGATAAACGAAGATATCCGTCTCTCCGAGCAGCAAATTTCGCGTTGCGCGCGATATGAAATTCATCTTTACTGGGAAATGGATTATTCTTTTTTTCGCTCCGGTGTTTACATGAGTTGCAGTTAGCAAAGCGAGACCACTCTATTATTCCGGAAATTCGATATTCGTTCGGTATAACTTTTATTTATGAAGAGCCGTTTTCATAAATATCGCGAAGAAATTTACGAGGAGTCAAGAGGAGTAATTTATGTGTCCAAAGAAAACGGTAGAAGGAAAATGAAACGGTTTTATGATCGGCATTTTTATCTTGACGTCAGACATTTAATCTCATTATGCGCTAAAGAATTACGCTGCACTCAGTATTCGAGAAATCATAAAGGTATTTACGCAAGAGTGCATTGCGCGTTCGAGAGCTATAGCGTTCTATTAAGCACGCGTACTGAGTATCATTTCTCCATTACTTATTCTGATGCTAAATGATATCTTCCAAATGTATTTAATACAATTTACGGACATCAAAAGAAATTCTGATACTGAGTGATAATGCAGCTTGAATTATATTTTTCAAGATATTTCGCTTCCACGTAATATTGCAAGTGGAAAAATTGATTTTTATGAAAGTGGACAGTCTGTACTTTATTTAGCTTAGCGATGTTAAAAAAGGATGACAAGAGAACGTTAAAGCTATATAAAGCTTTATTCTTAGATTGTAATATCGGAACAAAAAGGAATTTTACGTGAAAGCTCGAAAGTTGACAGGACTCTTCGCCGAATCAAGCTATCAAGACAATAAAACCGAACAGGAAAGGCTTATCAACCAACGCCCCATCCGTTCAGAAGAAAATATTTTACATTTATTCATTAGTATAGTAATGAAATCGGCCCGCCATACAAAATGATTGCGTTTACTTCGGTCGTTTTGTAATATTCCAAAAATAATAACTACTATCTCGTTACGTGCTCATTGCCAATATGTTTCGCCGAAATATCAATAAAAAGATTATATTTTTTTAACAAATGTGAAATTAATTGTTCCTTAATTAATGAAACTTTAATTGAATAACATCACGTTTTGTTTTTCAATTTTCGGTATAGCAATACAATTATTAGATGAACGCTATGTCACCGATGCAACTTTATAATTTTAACGAAACGACGTTAAGGTAATTACAAAAGTTTTTATAACACTTTGATAATTAAGCTTCAGATTAAATTTTCATTAAAGTTAACGTGAATTAAAAAATCAGATCCCCTACGATCTATTTACACTTGGTTCGTTAAAGACGTTAAATTAATTTCCAATGCTAAACAATGTCGTAACTATATTATTATCAAACGGAATCGTGAGATTTATCATGTAACAATAAATTCTCTCTCTAACTCACTGGCAAACCTCGTATATTTCGACGAATACCCTGTATCAAATAAAAACTCAGATGCGACTCGCTTCCATATTTCCATCTGCTCTCGAATGAATAGAAGGATTCGAAACGAAACATGAAAACGTATCGACATCTAAAGCTGCAGAGACGCATATGATGCATGAGACAGACTGCGACGACGTACCTTTTTATGCATTGTAGCGGGAGGCGGATCGATATACGTGCTCGTATAACGTTACTAGTTTATCTCAGAGTGTGAAAATTTCGCCGGTTGTAGCACGAAGAAATAAATCAAACGCGCTTGCATCTTTGCAAAAAAAAAAGTCTATCTCTGTAACACGTAACGAACGGATGATATTTCGAATGCGATAAAATAAAGTGATTCGCATCCTATGTAACAATGAAAATAAATTCCACCTGCAATCGTTTTGCCGGCGGAAATTACGGAAACGTTCACGTGTCTGTTGACAGAATTAAATAAAATTAAAACGCAATTGCACAAGAGAGAGTACGCTTTTCATCTGGCATATTCGAAATAAATCTTCTCACCTTTCGCTCCTCCCGTACGATTGAATGTCCGATGGACCACGCGACGGACACAGTCAAACTTATTTCGTTTGCTGTTTGCAGCGCGGAACAAAAATCGAGTGAAAAATATAACGACCCTCATAATCCTGTGCCAGAAACAAAGAGACTCTAGGAAATGAAGAGTCATTACCGCGCAATGTAATTTTATCCGTCGTTGTAATTCTATTCACTTTCAAGAGGATGTAGTAAATGAATAAAGCGTTCGATGCAAACTCGGTTTACAAACCGTCAAGGAAATTGAATCAGCTAGAAAAATCATTTTACGACCTGATAAATGTAAGATAAAGCAAGAAGAAAAAGATTTCGATATTTTCAACTTCATCGAATAATCAGTATTCAAAATTGTGTGCATAACAAAAAAATTGAAATTATCCGAACTTGCGGCAGAGTTTTATTTGAAAATCCTCGCTGCGGACCGTCATGAATTTAGAACGAGCTCGGTTCCTAAATAAAAATCCACTTCTATGATTGCGAGCGACTTCCCGGAGTAATATTTATCGCTTTATGCAAGTTTTAATTACACCCTAACGAACATTTCCAATATTCCGGCGGTGAAAAAATAACTTCAGGCATGGAAGGACGATAAAATGCATCCTGGAATGATAGGGACATCGGTTTTGCAACTACTTTAATGCCGGCGTCGAGGAGAAAAAACGAAAAGCAATATTCTGAAGAGAGGGACGGGGGGGGGAGATGATATCGGAAAATGAGAAGCGGTAGCCTGCTCCTTCCCCCATCTATTCTATCCCGCAATTTTCCGAGCTGTGTCTTCGGCCGCACAGGTATTCTTTCGCTCGAATTGCATCGAAAACGCTCCTCGGAGCGCCATGATATTTGGACACGAAGATGAAGGTGCCGCGGGGAACAAAAATGCAAATTGTGTCTACCCGGCGGGAACCATCAATCCTCTCGTCGCCGGCGTCCTTTCGTGGCGCGACAAGAGCGTTATTTAAACCTCTAATATATTTTGAAACTCGAAATAATCCTTTGTATTTTTCTAACATAAATTATCACGCGCGTACAATGTTATATATATTATAAAATTTTTATTTTTTCTTTTCTTGTACGATGCTCTAGGAGAAATTCCTCTGCAAATCAATGAGTATAAAAACAATTTTTTTCTATAAAGAAAATTTTAATTATTTCATATCTTTTAATAATTTTTTAATTAGCGATAATTTTGGTAAGAATACAAGAAAAATTTAAGCTTTAAAAACGTACTTTAAAATAATTTAATTTTGCAGATAATTCTTGATTTGCTTAATTCATAGTTCTATAATTCTTCCTATAATAGATTTCTGAATTGCAGAATTATATGTTTCAGATCTCTCAGAATTTCACTTCTCTGGTTTGATGGCTATAATGCTAGAACTGTATTCGATACAGAATTCGCAATGGTCGCAAGCGATCGCGAGATCGTCACACTCGCTACGTCGGAGCAGAATTAAATCTCAAGGTAACCGCGTATCAAATGTAGTTATTGAGGCAAACGGGTCAGCGCACGTGGCATTATGCTCTTTGACGTTCCATGGGCGTAAATATCTAGCGGCTCCATGCCGCTATCACGCGTTTCGGGAAGCACGTAGACTCTTCACCGCGTCGCTATTAGGACGAGGTTGGAGCGCAATCAAATATCTCTCCCTTTATATGCAAGCATGCGTCGTAGATTGTACGTGGCATTGTCATGCAGCGAGGGGAAAACCGGATCATTATTGACTCGGATTTGAAACCTCGACTATGACTACTGTTTATTACGGGAGAATCAAGGAAATCTCGTCGATGTGCCTCGAGTGCAATCGTACTTTCCACTTTCCGCTAACGTTCAATCTCACTAATGAATATCGTGGTGCTCCGGACGCGACGGATGCAACGGATTTCTACGGTACGGCGAAACAATAATAGCGAGACACCGGATGCGGCGAGAGCGATACTTTCGCGGTCGGTCGGTGGGCGCTTTTAGATAGAAGCGCTTTTAGATAGAAGCAGTTTCCAAGCTGGTCAGAATCCGCTTGATCCGCTGGTTCGACCAGTTTCGGAAGGATTTCATTTCCGGATGCGACATTGCGCCCATCCGCATACGGGAAAGGAACGTCTCGAATTGGAAAAGTCCTGGCGATTCGAAATACCTCAAAGTGAAATTGCTACGGCATCCCGGAACAGTGGAGTATTACCGTGAAATAGTCGTACACCACCATCGTTCACGTTACCTCCATCGTCCGTGGTACCTCTTCTCTCGCTTTTTCTCCCGCCTTGATCTCTTATCGGACTCAACGCTCGTAACGCGGCAATTAAAATGACCAGCTTTAAACGCCGTACGGCATCCACGTGATATCGACAATGAAATTAAGCCGAGAACACGTGGAATTCAATTTTCACCTTTTATCGCCGCATCTTAGGGGATAATATTTTTAAGCTCACTCAGTCTCAACTCTTCGTGCGAAAGCCGTACATCCCGATTATTATCCCCGTTTTTTGCACGAGGGAAAATCGTTTCATGATCGAATTTTCGTTGTGATAATGCTAGACAAACAATGACCCTTGAGATTCAAATCTCTGACAATCGAGTAATCCAATAGAAATAATTTATTAAATAATCTAATATTTTTAGCAATAATTATTTTTAACTTTTTTTACATATTATTCAGAATTCACATTTACATCGTGAATGTGAGACCAAGCACAAAGATCATAAAAGATCATAAAGTGCGCAATTGCTGCATAAATTTCAAGCTTGAACTCATATCTGAGTTCCTCATTAGCACATCGATTCAAATTCATTGCTACGAACAATCGCTTCGAACACATCAAAACTTCTGGCTGTATCAACCTCAGGTGTCACTTGGCAATGACAGATGACGGACACTGGTATTTCATCGAGGAAGTCGAACGAGGAACATGAAAAACTCAATTTCCATTCTCTGTCGAGGGAACGCCATAAAAACCGAATAAAGGCCAACGAATTGGAATTTATGCGTCTTCCTGCCAAATCGCATATGGCGTCGATCTATCGACATGATGTTTTATACCATTTCCTTTCCCTTCCCCGGTGTATCGCGGAGAGGAACTAGTTTCCGATACTATATTTTACATCCACAGGAAACAACGTAGGAAAGACCGGAGGGAGAAAGAAGGGTGTAACTCGTCACGGACCGATGGATCCCTCGTTGCATGGTTTATGAGCACATACGATGGACACATGTTTCGGTCGCGATTAATCTCAAGCGCTCGCATGCGCGTTATGTATGGAAACAAAAAAAAAACAGGACAGTTTTTCGAAGAAAAAGCGAAGAGTAAGCGGTCCCAAGATCAACATTATTGATCAAGATTTAACATTTCACAATATTCTTGAGCGGAGATTATATTGAATGATGCGTAATCTATAATATCAATAATATTGTAAAATAATTACACAATATTGATCGAATAGAGGCTTAAAAAACGACCGCAGACAGAATGGAAAGCAAAGAGTATCGGCTACGATGTCAGAAGTCTCTATTCTAATTTGACAATGCTCGTCACAACGATCTCTGACATGATAAATTTTAATGAGAATGTGTATTAAGAAATGAGAATGCTCAGAGAGAAATGCAAAACACTATCAAATTGAATTTAATTAAGCTATCTATGTTATGCATCGTTAAATTAAATTTAATCGAAATTGCGTATAAGTTATAAAATTAAATTAGATAAATTCAGAGATGAATCTTTAAATTGAACTTTAGCCGATAATTTTTTGTAACTATTAATCTTAATTAATATCTAGAAATGATTTGGTAGCGCAAAATGATATAAATAATTCAATTTAGGTACGCGAAATCTAATAAACGTGTACACGTTCCACTGATTAACCAACAACGCATGTAAATTGCAACCTATAACGTCAGGAGTAGCCACTTTTAGAACGATGGTCTCCAAAGCGAAATAGAAACTCATAGCTGAGGCTCTTTGGTCTTCGTGATACAAACGTAAGAGGGGAATCAAGAGAATTACTAACAGATACCGCACGATGTAATGCAATGAAACGGTTCCTCGCGTGTAATTAGTATTATTCCCGAAATAGTTTCAAACAATGCCGCGGACTAAACAAAACCGCGTAGTAAAATTGAACTAACTTCTAAGCTTCTGAACTTGAGCGTTTCCGAAACTTTTAGTGCCTGCAAGCACCGCGTTTCGTTCGCATTTAAATATAACGATCGCGTGATAAGTCCACGGGGAAATAGAGCGCACTGTGATGCATTATAACAGGTCTCCGTAGTAATATCTACGGCGTAAAGTATGTGTATCACGACGCTTGCTATGTGTTTATAGATTTTGCCGCCACGAAGGATTTCCATGTGATAAAACGAAAGTTCCGCAACAATGCAACGTTTACGCGACCCAAATTTGTTTACCTAATCAAATTTGTTCGTCTGACTTTTGTGCACTTCCCTCGCATAAATATTATAGATAACAGCACTATCAACGTCCTTAAAGTTAAACGAGGATAGTGTTTCACGTACGCCACAACTTCCTTGAGAAAGACAGTGATTTATATACTTGTCAGACGATTCTGAAGACTACTCCAGATCACTTCAGCGTCTTGGTAAACACTCATCGATCGGACGTAACAAGCTTATAAAAAGTTCGAGACCTAATTAATGGAACTAGAGAGTTTATAGAGCATGACTACCCATCTCTCGACTGCCATGAATTCACGGCGACGGTTTCCCAACTTGGTGCACTGCACAACGTGGCACGATGGAATTTGTTATTTCGTAAGATAAATGCGCAACTTTTTAATAATAAGAATTAATAATAAGAAATAAGAAAAATGTGAAAAATGAGCATTTAAAATAATCGTGAAACAATCGTGAAAAAAAGGAGTTAAATTTTTCTGCCTTTAAAATCAAAATTTTTTAAATTATTTTCTAAAAAATAAAGTGTATACTTTAGAAAATGTCGAATGATGATGCATTTAACATTTTTTATCTCTAAAAAAATCGTATCACGACTCCACGTTTTGTAATTTTTCTCATAATTTTTTTAAAGACGTATCGTTACTATTAAAAACATGCGCGCGCATTTCTGATTGTGAGATATCTTCGAACACTGTAATTTCACATCGAATCAATCGCAAAAACGCTTCTCTGCAAAAGTCCGTTATCGTTATTCTCGCCGTATCCGCGATTCGAGACTGCGCTATCGTAAAAACAACAACGGGATGTTTTCTCGAAACCAGTGCGATGTGGTAAAGTATCGGTACGTATACCCACACATTCTCGACCGTTAATTCCCATCAGATCCGCCACGTATAAGGTTCACCACGCCCCGCCTCGTCTCGCGAGGATCCTGCGTTATCTTCTCTCTCTTTCTCTCTCGTACCTGGATTCACCCGTTCCTCTTCTCTAAGTTAACGTCGATGTTTACTGAAGTTCGCCCGGGGGACCGAGAATTTACCACCTCGTGACTCGAGGGGCGAAAATAGGGTTGACTCGGTACACGTTCGATCAGCCCCACGAGGGGAGCCCGTGGAATGTCTTTTCTTCTTGCAGTCGTCGCGCGCGCGTTTCCCCGATCTACGTGTTGATTCCCGTCGTAAGAGGATCTCGTGTAAGTAAAATGGAAGACGATCTTCTTCCCCCTTACCGCTTGCGCTCTTGAAATTCGTATCGCCAAGAATTTAACGCCGTCGCGTCGGGATAAGAAAGGGATTTGCTCCGGGCGCACGAAGCGAGAATTTACGGAAGCGCGAGTGTCGCTTCGAAAAGGACGAACGACAGTGTTTGTCATTATTATATATCGTAGTATTGTCGCAGAGTGCACCGTAATCGAACGATGGATGGTGCATCTGGCGTGAAGTTCGCGGCATTACGGAGTCGTGTAAATAAGAGAAGCATACGACGATTAGTGGAAGATAAAGAACAAGACCCACAAAAATAACTTTTTTTTTTTTTTTTCAAAAAAGAGAACTCTTTTTCGCTTATAAATTATGTTTAATTAATATATTCGCACTGTTGCAATTATTCTTCATTGAAACATACGTAGATATTCGCTTTAATTCATTAGGTTAAATAATTTAATATAATTTAATTTAAATATTTTAATTAATTTACTATTAGTATCTTTCCGATACTAATAGCTAATTATATATTCGTGTACCAGTTTCAAACTACAATTGGTTACGCATCGAACTATGAATAATTGGAAATTGGGGCTGTTCAACAAAAAGAAGTCTGTTGCAATTTGATTTTGTAAGAAATAATGAGTGTATTTTTGGAACAGTAATTAGCAACCACTCTAAACAAATCTCGAAGAATTAATTTTTAACGTACGGATTCGACTCGTTTGATCTGCCATCAAAGTGATCCCGATATCATGCAGAACGGACTCGCACCGTTGGACACGGTGGATTTGATAGAGCGGGTGTTAACTGAGAGACCGTAACGACGGTGGAGGAGGAATCAATTGACCCAATTTCACGTGCCGACCCTGTCTACCTCCATTATCTAATTTAACTATTTAGCCAACTGTTCGCGCACTCCCTCGATAGAGAGGCTCGAGAGGATAATACTTTCGCGCGAGCGAAACCCGAGAATCGCTGATTAATGCTTCTTTCGGCTCGCGCCAACGGTATTAACTCCGCAACCAAATATAAGCTGTCTTGTGTACTTATGCGTATATACATCCGGGGATATTGATTAACAGAACAATATTTTTCCATCAAAAATTCAAATAAACAGAACGGCCACTACATATTTGTGACTTCCATTGCGTGATTTCCATATAATAAATAATCAAAATATACAGATCTCTTTTAATCGATTAATGTTACTTCTTATTTTGAAGAATATTTATTATAATTATATTTTTTTATTGCAATATAATTAAAGAATAAAAATAAAAATTCTCAAAAGTTTGAAATAAAAGAATATATAAAATGATAAAAACGTGTAAATCATGAAATTAGACACAACACAATAGCTATTTTTTTATATCACTAGTCTCAAATTATGAAACTGATAGATTTCGCAAGTTTTGGTAAGAAAGTTGCGCGAGTTATGCTTAAACTGTATTGCTGTTTGGTAAGGAGCGCAAAGTATGGCTATAGAGAAGCTTTAATTGAATTAGTTTAGAAACACGAGTTTAACATTAGTCTACTAATTAATGTTCCGGTCGGATAAGTACGAGAAATTTCCCTTTTTCTCTCATTAATCGCCGCCGAAGCGAACAATGTAGCACAAAACTGAACCTTGCATGGATTATATCTCACTTCATACTATCCGTGCAGCATCAGTTTATCCAAGAAATTATTTCAATAATTATTAATATATTATGTAAATAGTTGTATGTCCTTAATGTCGTAAAGTATTAACTGCGCAAAATATTAATTAATCTAAACAATAAAAAATAAACTAATAATAACTTGCCGCGCGTGCATTGAATATTTTTTTTATGACGCACGAGAAGCCACATTCGCGAGATGCTCGTTTTAATAAACTCACAAATAACGATTATTATCGCTGCCACAATTAAAACTCGAACAATTTACGACGTTCGCGAATGTGTTTCGCAACGCAGCGAGTTCTCGCGGCTGACAAACCGTTGGTACAAACTTCAAATGTCCGTTGTAAAAGCTGCTTAAAGGGAAGACAAAAGAGATGTGTATGTCATAGGTAATGCCAGGCGTTCCGGAAGCGCATTCAATTTTCTTGTGCGTGCAGCCGGTGACGTACGTAAAACGAATCTCGAAGTTACCGATGCAGTCCGTGCGGCATACTGATTCCTTAATGTTGCAGACACGCGCGCAAACAGAAGCACGCGAACGCAAAATCACAATGGATTTTATTTCGAGGCAAAAACCACATAGAGACTCTAATTTGTTGCCCATGTTAATGAAATAAAAAATAAATAGCGAGATACCGAGTCTCTATACTTTTGTTATCGCCATTAAATGTTCCGCTCTCTCGACAAATGGGATTTGGCGAAACGGGATGTCCGCAAAATTGCGTTTCAATGATATTACCCTTTCGGAATTTCCAAATACGCGTCCGGTATGACCCACATTTTCCCAATATGTAATAATGCCATGTTACCCGTTCCGAAAATGCTGAAATACAGCGCCGATATAATTCATTTACGTTTCGCGTTTGACAGATAAAAGCTATTCATACCGTACGGGATACATAATAAACATTAATCATTTCGTTGATGAAATAAAAGCTCGATTCATTAATAATTCATTAAAGAGATCATTAACTCGGTCTGAATACGATACTTTTTTCTATGAAATTCTTTATCAATTTTTACGAATAAAAATGCTGTAGAATAAAAAAAATTATAATACAAAATAAACTTCTCACTTTCTCTTCTGCGCCTTATTCGTTTCGCGAAATAAATATGTATTCTTTTTTAATTAAAGAATATAAATAAAAAAAATAAACTTTATCTCTATCTTCTGCTCCATTTGTGTCAAACACAAATTTAAATATTATTTAATAAGGAGGGGGTTTAGTTTTTAACCCTTATTTTTTATATTATTCTTAAATTAAGATTCATTATTAAATTAGAATTTATTATTCTTAAATCGCCCTTCATTATCTCTCAAATTTTTATCACAAAGACCTATATATATGGGTGTACATGATGATAAATGTACGTGAATATTCGCGTGTATTGAACTCGGGTTCGCTAAACCCAAATTACTTGACGGATCCCTGCGGGAGATGAATAATTTTTAAATCGTCTCGTAGTATACGACATCTTCCGTACAATTTACGTCTTGAAATACTGTCTTGATATTGGGAACTGACCATGACCGTCATCCACATATCATCGTCATCGAAGCGGGTCAAGAGATGTAGATTGCGCTCGTTCGCTCGACGATAAATAACGTTCCGCTGAGTGCAACTTCGACCGTACATCCTCGTCGTCGATGGTCCTTGCTTCGCTTCGCAAAAACGCGAGATAACATGCGTGCTGGTCTGGCAGAAGCATCGCGACGAGAGACGCACGCAAGATTTATCGCCTTTCACGGCTGCTCTCTGCAAATGGCGAGACGACAACGAGAGAAAGAGAGATAGAGAAAAACAGAGTCCTTTTCCGTTCGGCTTCTCGCTGCCGACATAAATCATCGACAAGAGGTGACGTTATTTTAATATCGCTCGTGAATTTCGCACGGACGTGTGTCCGCTGTCCACAAACGTCATTTCGCAATGATATTAGCCGAAGAAAAAGAATAAAAAAAATGAGCTACGCGCTGTTTTCGCATTAATATACGTATAATTTAATGTATCAGTACGTTTAAAAATACGCTTCAATATTTATTGCAGTTTATAACTACGAACGTCGAATTTTAAGCAAACGCCTGTTCGCGAAGGGTTGCATCGTAACCGACGAAATCTGCGCGCCAAGGCAATCGTGTAACCGGAACGCTGCGCAGAAATTTATGGCTTGCCTGGTTGCGGGCTCGCTCGACGTCGTCGAGAGGATTAGCTTCTTGCGGAGCTTCGAGGATTTAATCCCTTAATCACGCCGCTGAAAGCGCGAGCATTATCCGCACATTTTTCTATCTCGCGGAAGCAAACACGACAGGCGACTCGCGTTGCGCGAAAACCACCGGAAGCCGATGTAAGTCGATGTAAATTGCCGTACGAACGAGAGGAAGACACGGCAAACTAATGGTTTCGGACACGATTCGCGGGATGTCACTTTTGGCTCTCTGAAGAGCCAGCTACCCAGCTCCATCGATTATCCGATATAGCAACAGCAAACAAGCGGAAACCATGATGCGATAACGTGAATAGACAGGCTAGACGGTGCAGTTATCACGATATCGGGAAAACAAGAACGAGCGAGAAGACAGTTGTGTATATAAAGAAATAACATAAGCGTTCGGATGTTAAACGCAGAAAAATGCGATATTACATTTAACAGAATAATATGAAAAAAACTACAAGGTTCTCGAGAAATAAAAATCCGTGAATTAAATATTCAAAGATCGGACAGTTCGCAGATGCAATTTAAAACTTTCGCATCGACATTCGAAAAGGAAAAAGTTCTGATACACGGTATCCTACACATATGAATACCTTAACGCAAAATGTAGCGTTCGGAAGAAACGGGACGAAAAAAAAATGACGGAGGGAAACCACATGCCAGAGAACAGCCTCCTCGAGAAATTATCTCCAAGAAAATTTAACTTCGTTAAAGGGATTGTGGAAACTGCGGTCCGTGTCGTGAAAGTTCACGTTCGGGTGTATATGTATCGAATGAACAAATTTAGAAACAACATTACTCCCAGTCGTTCCGCGTAACGGTGCAGTTTATCGCGGGTGCGTGACTAAAAGTCAAACTTTTATTACAAAAATATTTCCCCATCGCGTATGACGAGCGCGTGGTACGACGTACGTGCAACGATTAAATCTGCCCGTGGATGCTGGTATCCAGCCATCTGCGGTGTCACATTCATCACGGAAGAATCGATGCACTCGGCCGCTCGATATGCGAATAACATCGATTAGCCTCGCGTACGTGTGCTGCTCAACAAACGATATTTATTCTGCAGCTCGGTCGCCGGGCGTTAATCCGACGGACATTACTTTTCTTCTCAACGTAAATCGTTCCGACGTACGTGTACCGGGTTTATCAGACGTCGCACGTTTTCCTCGCGCTATAAATAGCACGGCGGAAACGAGAAACATTGACGACGGTTTCAATAGCGAAGGTACCTTAACTGAGACGAAGAGAACCTTATTCTCTATTTTTAAATACGCTTCGACGAAACTTGATGTTCATTATTATAAGAATATCCAATATAGAAGGAGCTTTATAAAAAGACGTGAAAAGATAAAATGTTATAAAAAGATATGAAAAGGCTTTTTTAAATATACCATTGTGTCCTTTGTATAATGTCATTTTACACAGTAGATTTTATATATATTGTTTATATAAATATATTACATGTGTTACGTTTTTCATCTTAACATCATTATTACGACAAAAAATTAATCAAAGTAAGTTTATGATCACAATCATCGACAGCTGTGAGAGTTACTAATTTTTCAGTTTGACTAGTCTTTTATTATTGCGTCTTTCGCACAAAACAGACTGAAGTTCCACCTGTATCCTCCGATATCCATCGACATTAAAGACTTATCACCGGCAGAAGCAGCTTCCCACTTGCCTTCCGGAGGAAATGCAATTATATCGCCATCGGTAGAACAACCGGCGCGGATGTACTTTGAACTCGCAACACCATTAGCGTAGAACTAGACGGTCGATGATCGCATTACAGCCTCGCACGAGACTTTACGTGAAACGCGTGGGATGTAAATTCATTAGCCGATTACAGACAATATGAAACGGAAGCGCCGGCTGCCGTTAAACGTAATCGCTCGCACGATTATGCACTTGTGCGCTATTTGTGAAACGAGTCTCTGGATGAATGTTTCTGAATCCAAATGCTTTCGCACTTACTTCATACTTGTTCTCGTTTGATGAGAAACATTGATTTTTAACGCGTAATTATTCTGAGAAACTTTATCAAACATTGATGAACTTACGTCTCCATGGAATACAATAAAGTGCGCGAAACTCTCGTATTTGTGATGTCAAGCATTCCCGAACATTTTGCGCTTTCCACGGGTTCAGACGCAACCGTAAGCTCTCCGTAAGAGCGGAAAACCCGTGAGATCGGCGAGCGTTGCGGTTTCGCGCCTTGACGGATTAACGGTTACTTAAACGTAAAGGATCGTTAATTCGCGGCGACGTCAGGCTTGAAAATCGCGCGCCTCTCTTGTTACCGTCGAGAATTCAGGGACCGCATCGCGCTTGTTCAACATGAACTCCTTAACCTTTGAGCACCTGGGCGCCCGTACGTGCATTCGTGAGTGCGTTGTGCTAATACCAGGAAATGCTTTTCGAGGACTACATTGTCGACGGCGGTGCACTTAGTCCGGATTACAAGCGGAAATGCGAGAACGTGGGAGAAGGAGTTCGCAGCCGAAAAGTATAGCCCGTGAAAGCGACTACGTCTCGATTAAATTGATTAAAGTTCTATCGTGTAGAACTTTTTTTGATTTCGAGATAACGAGATAACTCGCGAAACGCTTGCGATTCTGATCAGGAGACATACAAATAAAAGCGTCACACTTAAAAATTCATGACTTTCAAGTAACCAATTAGCTCAGAAACAATTTCTTCAAAAAAAAAATAAAATAAAATTTTTAAAATAAAATTGACACGTACAAAGATTATTGATAATAATGTCAACTTACATGCAGAACAATTAGTCTTTCGACTTATTTTTCTTCAATTTGCTTGAATTGCTAAGTGCAAAAGTAATAAATGTATAAGATGCTTTCTCACAAAAGGTCGTGACATTTATCACTTATTCCGCTGGCTTTTTGCAATCTTTTATGAAAATAAAGGAAAAATATCAAGACACTGATATTTCTCATAATTTTTTCATGCCTTGTGTTTTAAGCGACGTTGATTAATTTTTCACCCTTGGATATGGCGAGCTTTTATTCTCGTACCGAGAAAATAATGATATTTTCATGTTATGTATTTATCAAAAATGCACCTATATCCTACACATAATGTCAAGAGACCGATAAATAACGGTCTGAGTTAGACGTTCTATATAATAGGTTTTTCTAAGTTCTACATAAGGCAGAGAGATTCTGATCTTTATAGTTGTTCTATGAAATACGATAAAAACAAGAAAACTGACGCGGTAGGTGACAAAATCTCTAGCATTGAAAAACCGAAGAAACAACGGAAAATACTGCAAACTGGAGGTCTGAAATTTCCTTCTCCGTCTCTTTTTGCTCTACCCCGCTGACAATAAATGTAAGTCGCATTTCTAAACGATGAAAGCAAACGGACGCGGCACAAAGAACGGAATAATAAAATTCTATTCCGAGTAATCGATCTCCCTCAGTGCTCGTAAGAAATCTTTCACCGAAGCAGACAAAGTTTGCCGCGGGCCCGATGTTACCTGTAAAATTTCAATGAGTGCGATTGCATTTTCGCGCTTTTATGCCCGAGGACTTTAAATGCGCTTCGAACAGCGAGGTCGATCGCTTGACATTCCATGACATAAAGAGTTACAAGTTGGAGGAACGCTACCTACCTCTTCGTTCTCGAGGGAGGAGAAATTTACATCAATGAAAATTACTTTTAGATTCATGCTTTTCTCCTTGCACCAAGTTACATTCAGTCAGTTGCTCCTAGTATCCGGGTTAACTGATCCTTCAATTCGTTTCGACCAAGAGGATTCTGCGATGAAAATTACGCTCTCTGCTACAAAATTTCGATCAATGGTCTATCGATTTCCGCGCCAAAGCGTCCCAGTAATAAGGAAACGCGAATAATCGAAAAACAAAATAGTCTAACACTTCGTTCTAAATTAAATTAAAAGAGATTCTAGAAACTTGGAGGATGATAAGCTTCGCAGCTACTATCAGCTAGCTGCTGTGTCGGTTACGCAGAAAAACAAAATTCTAAGGAAAACCGATAATTCCACAGGAAGTGTTACTTTTCACTTCTCTGACAGCTTCAAGCGCCAATCAAACTTTATCGCGCCCGGGAAAAGTTACGTGATTACAAGTTTGGCGAGCACGTGTGAAACTTTTCACTCTTTGGTTTTCCGCCTGTGCAAAGGTGGGAAATTACGCGATTGACTTCCGGAGGTGCCCTGCGATCGCGCGAAAAATAAGGATCCTCGACAGAAAGGACGGGACTTGCCTCGTTAGTCGCAGATTACTTGTCATGGCAAAAGTTTCTTGAATATGGCATGTATAATAACACCGGCAAGCCGACAAATTCATACGTTTCAAATTCCTCAAAGGCAGGCTTGATCCGAAGTTTAAGACCCTTGTCGAGTAATAACAAATCTTGGATACGCGTTATTAGCATAAAGAAGTAAGGGACGACGAGCGAGGGAACGAAACATCGGGGAAGACTATCAAACGCGCCATCGGCTATACCGGTGGCTGTATTGGCTACCATGAAACACAAATCGTGTTTCACAAATGTCTGCGGTTTCACGTCAGCTGAGCTTCAGTCGCGTTTAATTAAAAGCAAATAAACGCTTATATGAAATACCCCAAGATTAGCAAGAAGTAGACGTATAACGTTATTACTTGTAAAGCATGGAATCGATATTCACATTTGCATATCTATTTATTTCCAATAAAAAAATTTTTTTTCGTACTCACTTTGCCGCGGAGTGACAGCAAACCAAATCTTTCCCAATGAATTAGCTTTTTTTTTTTTTAGTTTTTTCGTTTTGCATGTTGAGATTTCAATTACTTTGATTATTGATATTGTAACTTGAGCTTTTTCTGGACTTAATAAGTAAATCTGGACTTCGCAATCATACTGCATTTATTTCTTTAACAATAACTTCTAATGCACTGCTTATCGACACTGGTAGTTCTCAAGCTATTTGGAACTATCGAAACTGAACTGTGTAATTTCTTGTTTATTTTGATCTATCTTTAGTGCAGCATATTTTGTAACGTAAATAATTAATCTAAATGGAAAATAAGACTTCTAAAATAAAATATTTATATCTATAATAGTTGCCATAAAAGTTAAAAGTTAAAAGAGCACACAAATATTAATTAATAACTGAATCATATATATGTTAATTCAAGAAATTAAAATTAACATTTTTCACTTAAAAACTGTTCACTTGATTTAATGGTTTACTCTATAAATAATATTTTTATTAAAAATAAAATTATTACGAACATTTCTAATAAAATTTTTAACAACTCTCGTGACAGAAAAAGCTTCTTCGTTTTTCTAATGTAATTAAGGATCAAGATTTACTGAGGCGTAACTAGTACGATAGGATAAAAATTCCGAGAGCAGTTCGAAATAAACACGGCGAATACCAGGACCTTTTGCACATATTGGCCGATGACAAATTAAAAAATGCCAGAAGCTGTCGTGTTCTATATCCTCAGTTCTATATCCAGTGGATCCATTCGGATATGCTCCGGCGAGCGTAAGGGAGGCAACAACGACCAAATGAACCATCACCTTTCTCCGATTAAAGCTTTGTCGCTATGGTCGCTTTTAGAAAGCTACAATACTATCACATCAAAAGTTCGACTTTAAGATAAAAATCGAAATGACTACAGAGGGAAATCGGGGAAGAAGATTGATTCGTCGCCCTACAGCTACAAAGTCAATTTTCACTTTTTAGAAGACAGCAGATATAAACGGAAACACGGACGTGCAAGGATGGGAGAGGGTAAAACACAGTGGAGATGGAATCTATTCGCGCGTACTCGTTGCCAGGTTACCAGAAACGAATTTTAATTTCGACACCGACTCTCCAGTTTCGTTCACATCCTCTCTCTCTCTCTCTCTCTCTCACTCTCACATTCTGATAAATGACAATACATTCGATTGCGAAGCACCGGCTTTATGAGATTCGGCCATTCGCCTCGGTAACGAAGTTAGTGTCTCGTTATGGGTAATGCCTCCGAATACATATCTACGCCAGATGCAATTTATCTCCGGGAATGCACCGCCGTTTCCGCCCCGAGACGTGCCGCGTTTCTCGATCGATATCACGTCTCCTCCCGCGATATCTGGGAGCAAGAAACCCGCGAGTCCGGAAGATCGATATCCGTCCCATCGCGACCGATATGTCAGATGCTACTGTCGTGACGCAGCCTCGCGCTGAATCTCGCACTCTCGTCATTACATTGGCTTTCGCGTACGACTTTGCTGTCAAATACCGCGCGCAGGTAGGTTCAATCCCGCGTACGGAGATTGACGGCGCGAAGCTTCCCAATCTCCTTAGTCACGTGAAATTTGACTACGAGACGTGTACGCGCGTCACTATAACATAACGATGTTGAAACACGAGACGCTGAACTATCAGACGTGTTTACGCCGTCATGGCACGTTACTGCCAATATATTCGAGATTTATCACGAGTCGAATTTATGAGGATTTATATAGTTTATATTTAAGACTAATAGAGAATACTTGTAATTGACTTTGATATCTTGAACGAGACAAGCTCACTTTTTTTAGTATGAAAATTCGAAATGGATATCTGCGACATTTATCTATTTCTCTCTCATCTCTCTCCTATCCTGTCCCTCCTACCTTCTCTTTTTATTAACATTAAATGACACCTGACCTGTATAAATTTATTAGTTGTTCGTGTCAATCATTGTAATTTTGGATTGCCGGAGAAAGCTAGCGAATTGTAAGTGTACGAAAATACACACACAATAATATATTAAAATAGTAATTTAATATATACGCATATTTAACAAATACTCACATAGTTATATATTTTATATATAGAGAGAGATATAAATTGTTTCAGTTTAAACGTTTCAGTTTTTAGCGCTGTATCACAAATATCTTCAAGATATTAGAATTTATGATAGAAAATAAGAACAAAAAAGCATTTTTTGCACAAATTTAAGACAAATCTCCTTTACGAACAAGCTGGTTTTGCTCGCGCGATTCGACTAAAAAAAATCTGTTGTTCATTGTTATCTCATTCTTAAATGCCGAACGAGAAATAAATGGGGAAAAGCAGAGGAATTTATTTATTGCGTAAAGTGGGAGGAATTACGTCGGAAAAAAGCGAGAGAAGAGCGGGAGAGACGGTCGTAGGAAGCGCGACAATAATTTAAGCGGGTCTGTAATACATTCGCGTTAAGAGCGTTCGCGAGAATATTATAAATGCGAGCGGAGGGAGATTGAAGGGATGAAAAGGGCGCGGTTGCCGGGTAGCAAAACACGATTATGTCTTCTCACGGTCTCCCGAGATGTATCGCTTACCGCCGACTACGGAAACCTCAACCGCCATTCTCCACGGACTGGAAAAATGCACATCCAGCGGAAAACGGTGTGTTTCATTAAAAAGAAAAAAAGCGGTTCGCAAAATGTTAAAAAATACCATTCCTCTTGCAGAAACTTGAGAATAGAGTCGTGTTCCTCCGCGAGGACTCACAATTGGAGCAAGTTTATCTTTAATTAACTGGATGAATACTTAAGATCTGAAGCGTTAATCATTGATGTAATAATAATCAAATATAAGTTTGTTATGAAAAAGACCATCTTGTCAGGTTCTCAATTTTGTAAAAATTGTATAATCCCGTGTTCATAATGAATAAGCGTTTATAAGAGATTTCTGTCATACATTTAATTTACAATGCGCTATGTTTTTCCAACATCTTTCTTTTCGTTGAAAGTAAGATACCGAATTGTAAATTCTTGTCTCTCAAGAAATTCATGAGAAATGGCTGATATCCAGAATAAAATTTTTCTTTTATTAAACTAACGGAAAACTCGAGTTCGTTAACGTTTGTATCGTGTGCATTTTTAAAAATTGCAACTGCATAAAAAAGTAGCTGCATCTTCAAATATTATTTGTCACTACGATGTTTATTCTTCCATCGACTTAGTACTTCTATCTAAAAAAATACCGCGTATGCCATACACGGCAAATTTTACAATCATACGACTTTACGCATGCACGAGACTCACGATAGGCCACGAGTGACTTAAGGCATCGGCAGTTTCACGAATGCCTCTACGTAAAAGTTATGGGTCAAGTTATTTATAGCATAATGGCCGTATAGGAACGCGAAGGTATACAATGTACCGAGCAGTATGCTCCATACACGCGTCGAATCGCCCTCGCAGGGGTCTATGCTGAGCAAACCGTGAGGAGAATGCTACGAGAGAGAAGCGAGGCGGCGAGCGTACGGAGGTTTACGATGTAACTGGAGGGATGAAAGGCGCGTACGGAAATCCCATGAAGCGGTAGATATAAGGCCGAGGTAAATTTGCGAACGTGTCAGGGTACACAATTAAAACATGTTTCCAACGACTTCGACGCGCGCGTACATTGTCCAGTCTTATTATGCAGATGCATTCGCTAGATACTTGTGCAAAATGTAAGAAATAAAACAAATAATATTCCTATGTTTATATATAAATAGGACGAATACCCAATAATTCATACGATGAAAAGATAAAAAATCGCTATCGAACACACCTCTGCCCAGCTGGCATTGAATAATACTTAGCTTTAAAACTCCTAAATAACAATTTCATTTCTCCGCTTATAAGTAATTTCATAAATCCATTTCAGACTTTAAGCATATTTGATGTTTAGTTCGCATTTACTTTCATAAATTATGATTTCGCACAGATAATGTATTTATTCGATAAAGCTATAAATAAAAGATATGAAAACAGATTAAAAAGGTATGCTTCATAAAATCAGATTCTACAATTTATCTTATACATATTTAAAAAATATGCAATTTAACTGAAAATATTACTCCAATTTTTCTGCATCTATTTCTTCTGTATTGGCTTAAATGTCATTTTTCGCAAATATACACTTGTCAATAATATTCATCTTCAGATTAATCGGGTCATGTCAAAATTATTACAAATCTTCGTCAAACTGCAAATATTTGCTTAATTTCACACTGCGACACTGTTCGATTTTATATGTCACGTATTACGACAGTGACACGAGACGAGCATAACGACGGAAATGAGATATTTCGCGTCCGTAGTTTTGTGAAAAACTCATCAATGCAACACATTAATGCAGGATAATTACGCCAAACGATGTATAACGCGGTTAAAGTATATCCGACTCGCCCAAAATATCGGACCGTATATGCATTAGGTGTGTGAATAAATAAGTAATAATTTAATATGTTATATATATATATCTCTCTCTCTCTCTCTCTATATATATATATATATATATATATACATTGCTAAATATCGCGTGGTGTAATTTACGATAAAGTGCATGTTAATGTATTTTAGCATTGCACAAGCATTTGCGTCAAAATGGTTCTTAATAAATTTTATAGTATGCTGACGATTTTCTTCATTATTTATAAGAAACTGATATTTATAATTAATTAAAATAATTATTATAATTATTCACAATAAATTATCATTCTCTTAGTGCGAACAATCCGATAAATATCTCAGACCCCTTAAAAATAATCATAAGCAACACAGTTGCCTGAACATTCATATCAAATACATTTAGTTATTAACATCATTTAATCTGTAATTATATACATTCTATGCATAATTTACATCCGTAACGATAATATAGGTTTGACAAATTAAAAAAACAAAAAGCATTAATAATCCGAAGGATCCCTTTGATTATTGTTTCGAGAATGACACATACACATAATATGTGAGGCAACAATAAAGCGAACAATAATTAATGCTGAAATAATAGAGTCATCGAATAAAATTATTACGGTATAACATCTCGTGCGCGATTTGGGAAATGCTCGAATAAATTGTTGGAGAGCCATTTGCGATCGAGTGCGAAATAAATTTTATGCGTTTGACGAGCATCATTGTGTATCGTTTAATTTAACGCCGTTATTGAGGATACACGTGTACGCAACTTTGTTGGATCTGCAAAATGAAGTGTCGGTCCAGTTACGCACATTGCTTAGTATCGAATATTACAGATCCATACGGCAGATTGGACGTATCGATCGTAACCGAAGATATCTCAACATCTTAACGCTTAATATTATTTTAATTTTATTAATTACAACGATGATTAATGATTTGTATCACATAGCGAAAGGAATTTAAAAGGAACCTTCTGACATAAAAGTTTCATTAAAATAGATAATTGAATTGATACTTGCGTATCATAAAACTTATCTCGTGCCACACGTAAATTCGTTTCTTGAAACATTACTCGCGCCATTTTCCCATTTTCAAGATAAACGGCTAGGATAATAAATCAGAAAATAAAGCATCATCGTATATTTTCGTGCTCGTCAATCTGTTCGATGCAATCTGTACTATTGCACAGACGGTAGCGAAAGTACGCGTCGCGGCGGGTTATAAAATTTGGGTCTTTGTCGTTTATTACGTTAGCAAGAGGATATCAAAGTCGCAATAAAATGAGATCACGACAAGACTTGTCTGCTCGTGCGGATTTAATCTCGAGGATCATGGAGGGAGGATCGCGCGTTAAAAGTCACACCGGGGAAAACGTGCTACTACGCGGACGACGGATGTCGATGGGAGATCGCCAAGACGAAATGATCGGCCCGAGTTTGCACGCTTCATTTAATTTGACATCGTTATCGATGGCGTTCGGCGGAGAGCCACGTACATCGTCATACAGCCATAGGCATAGTGTCGGCCATTGTAATTTCACGGACACGCTGGCGCGCGCGATCGGCACAGGCGTGTGCACTGGCCTGTGCAAGCAAGCGCACCCGGCAGGGGTGATAACCCCTCTGCGAGTAATCGATAACGTGCGCGCGCGAGGGAGGGAGGGAGGGGGGAAAGAGGGAGGGGGGAGACAGAGAGAGAGAGAGAGAGCAAGCGAAAGAGAACAAGGCAAAGAAAAGAGAGGAGGAGAGAGAGATGAGAGAACAGAGAGAGGAGATGAGAGAGAGGAGAGGAAGCGATCCACGCGTATGGCGTTGTTTCGTTAATGTCGATCAGATGTCCGGCTAAAGGACTCTCAATACACACGGCTCGCAGTACACATTTCGGGAATCCGCTTTCCTGAGATACGCATCTGATTAAGAGATTCCGATTGTAGCGCAGAGGCCGTCAACCGAGAATCTCAACCCGGCGACCCCGGGGTCCAATGCGGATCGCTTTGAGTCAGAGTTGGTCTCCGATGAAGGATACTCCCACTCCGACTATGGTAGACTAGACAGTAGTTGCGATGCAATTCAGATTGTTCAACGTACGTGATGGGAGGGGACGCGCGGAGGTGGGCCTCCTCGAGAGAAGTTGGATGTAATTTAGCCACAAGCGCAATATAATTATTTGTTCGTACGAAACCGGTGCAGATTGTATCTCTTGGAAGTCCCGAGGTCTGGGCATGCCAGATACGAATGACTTTTATACACGCCAGAATTAGATGGCGCGGAAAATAACAAATGTCGACGATATCGCGGAGTGTGACTAACTTAAAATTACATGTTCGCAGAAGCAGAACGACAGCAATATTTTGTCGATATACGTTTCTCTCACGTGGAATAATAATAATCCCGATAAAACTGGTAGTCTCTAAGTGGCCAATTGTTTCAACAAAACTGACATGTCAATCAAAAATTGATAAATGACAGACTTAATCATTGATCAAGTAAATGGCATAATACACGTTTTCGATCGTAGTTTTTATGTCATGCATCAATATATCTCAACCTTTTAAATCACATACAATCATTAATGTTCGTTTTGCTTTCTACTTCTTTTGCTATAAGAAAGTTACGTAATGGAAATAAGAGAGAAATCGTTTAATTTATCACTGAGTTAAGGTTAGCGTTAACAATCGGTCTTGACCGAAAGAATCGATCCTGAATGGTCTTTTAATTCACCGTACGATAAAATCGCTCTTGTGCTCATCGAGCCTAAAACTCGTAATGTGACGACAATAAACGACATGATCAACGGAGATCAAGACTCGGCGTGCGGCCAATGCCGTGTGACTAACGCCGTGAAGTTCTTCCATCGACATTACCTCCGCGTTATCGACATCAAATTTTTTTTTTTTTATATCGCACTCTCGAAAGAAATCCATTTAATTTCGTTTCTTACGACGAAGTCTTAAAAGCCCTTCTTTCTTCTCGCACACGTGGATTTTTATCCCGCGCGGAATGTCGACGTAATCGAACGTAGACGAGGGAGTTAATGGTGGCCACGGCCGGGGAGGCTCGTAAAGGAATTTATCGTGGCTTCGAAAGCACGTCACGTGCAGGGTCGCGTTCGATTTTTCGACAAAAAAAAAGTAGGGTATTCCGGAGAGCGAGGATGAGAATGTGGGAAAGAGAGGGTAAAGAAGAGAGAAAGAGAGAGGGATGGAAGAGGGAGAGAAAAGAGCAGCCAAGTAGAAATGTAACAAACTCTATACATGAAGCAGCTGCGAGCAATTTACGTCGAGAAAGCAACTGCATCTCCATCGATTCGAAGAAAATCTGGGCAGTTGTACGTATATATATTGCGCGAGGGTGTGAAACTCATGCGGACCTGCTTAGTAACAGTGTGACGCGTGCTGAATTCGATTATGTCGGTTCATTAACCCTCCACCATGCACGTGTACACACGGTAGGTTGACAGCTACCTGCATTCGTTTCTCACGCAAACGTAAGTACCGCGTATACAGCATAAATCTTATTAGCACTATGTAAATTAATGCAAATGGCGAGAATATAATATCCACGTTCACCTGCTGTTAAATTATAGAGAATTTTAATTATTCGGGTACTTAATGTTCAGCGGGTCACGGCTAAAAAGTGTAAGTTAAGCAATTAAATTCAGGTCCGATGAAACGAAAGAAAATGTGCACGCGATCGAACGTGTGTATCGCCGGATATAAATATGTAACATTGACAGAAGTTTTTCCCGTGTAAACTCTGCAATAAAAATGCAATATCCAATTTAACTTCAGAACTATCTTACGACTTGTATCTTGGTTTTCTCGCAAACATAAAAACATGTCTAATATCGATAACTAAAACGAGGAAATCTTTAAAGCAAGTCCAAAGTTATTGCCCAGGGATACGTATTTCAATCACGTGCTTATTTACGTAAGACTTATTTTGCGGATTTCATTTCGGTCGAGGTAACTTTCGGCTCATCTCTCCCTCCGACTATCCCCGAATACTCGGCAGGTTGCGACCTACTTCTCGCAGAAATTCTCGTCGTTCGCATCCTCTTTTGTCGGCAGCTCATGCACAACCCGGTAGAACTTCAATACACTTTTATTGACCTACTCAGGATAGTTCAACTATGTACTTTAAAATCCCTATATGATGTATATCGTATATATATGTCCGTTTCTTTTAGACCGATTCTCTTACCAAGTCACGTTACGCGCTTCGCGTCGATTACATCATGTTCCTGATAACATTCGCGTTATCGCTTATATCTTAACATTCATAGGTTTTTATATAGATTTTTATATGGTTATCGCTTATATTTTAATCTAAAGAATGCTTCGAATTCCGTTAATATAATTACCAATTTTCCGTGTATAACGCTCTCATACTTTTCATGTTTAATCTAGTTAAACTCGGAGAGATATTCGCTATATTTTATTAAAATATTTGATTAATTAAGATGGATTTAATCCTCAGTTTGCTGCG
>JANQDE010000009.1:1104002-1148851 GCA_037157785.1 Cephalotes varians
CTTATCCTCTTTTGTCCTCCGACTTCGTAATTACATCCCCCGAGCATTGAGCGCGGCAAGGAGCTCGGCGATAATAGCTGAGTGCTCGTATAGCCGCGCAGACGAGCATCCTGCGCTTCCGTACATATATTACGGGAGGTGTTTTACGTTACATACAACAGGCGTATCCCATCCACTTTCCTCTTGCATCTCGCAGATCTGCGGTGCAAAATTCTGCGCCGTCGAATGGCAAGGTGGTAACGTGCAAACTACACGTGTTTATGTAATCCGCTCTGTCTCCGTGCGCGCGATTAGGTTTATGCGAAAAGGAATGAAGCTATTCTCGAAAATTTCCCACAAAACATCGCAAATATCACGGATGAAGCATTTTACACGGTCTTCGAAAATGTAATAAATATCTGTGCGCTTGCAATTCATCATGTTGTTTTACTTTATTTAATTTATTTATCTTTTTATTAAGAAATTTAATCTTAGAAAAATATAATCTTTTTTTTTTCTAAAAATTAGAGAATTTATTTCTGATAACGAGATAAGTAAATGATGCATTACGAAAAAAAATAATAGAAAGAGAATACTGAAGTTCACAAAAGTTTGCGAATTAACTAATCCGTTAATTGATCTATGTATATCTTACTTGCACGTAGAATAGAATCGGGAAGATATCGAGAACATATTTTTAAAATTCATTAGTTTTTTCTGACTATAATCATATTTTATCTAGTACTATGTTGCATTGTTTATCAAATCCAATATAATCTATTCATAATAAAATATAATCAAAGTGTATGAATAAAGTATGTAAATAAAAACATAGACGCAAACAATTAAAGTATTTGATACTTGAAAGAGAAGATTTGATACTCTTCATTTATCCATTGTGTATTTTATGATATTGTGCGTGAAAACCAAACTACGTCTGCGCGCATACATTGTAACCGCGTCTGAGCGAATGATGCGATCGCGTTCAAAGGGTAACTTCACTCTTTACGATGGCTGCGAGTAAATATAGGGAAAATTAGCGTTGCTAATGGTTCCTCGCTGGAAACTCACTACTTGAGAATAATGCAGCCTGCCTGGCATTTTCCAACACGTGTCTCGTTCGTTAACGGTCAACGACTTGATGGTGCATCGTTAAAACTTCGCGGATCAGTTTTCTCGGTTTTCCACAACCTTATTTATTGCTCGCTCTTTCACACTCGCCTTACCGAGAGTCCGATCCTTTGAGTCCGCGGTTTATTGGCTTGTCGAGTCAAACCATCGCGAATTTGCTCGACACCTTCGCAGCACGTGCTGCGGGCTACAAATATCCTGCCTGGTTTCCTTAATCCGCCTCCGTTTGCGCGATGTACAACGAAGTGCTGGGATAGCATTAGGACGATCTCGGACACGAGGGTTCGATATGTGGATGTACGATGGTGTGTGGTTGTACGATGCTTTCGATGTAAGCTGATTGGCAGACGATGCGGATGCTTGACGGTTCGCTGCCAATCGGCTTACCTCCAGGAGAGAAGCGGCTTCTTGATATCCTTCATGGAATCTGAATATCAATAGTGTATCGAACGTCGAGCATGTATGATCGCTATACGTCTCGATATACACTGTGATATATTGGTTCGAATCGAGCAATTCGCCGATCATTTTGAGCATCTGTCTCTTTCGATCAACATTATCCACAATAAATCATTCGCGATGATATCTTTATCAGAAATAAAAATCTTTAAAGATGAATTTAAAAATATTGTTCTCTTCTAAGATTAAATTTTTTAAGAAAATAAGAATAAGAAAAAACTAAATTATATAAAATAAAATAACACGGTATATTACACATTATAATTAAATATGCGTTGTGCATATATTTGCATTAGTGACATATACCAAAAAATGTCATCTTTATTTTATTTAAAATTTGATATATATCTATACTTTTAATGCAAACATATGTATAACGCGTTAAAAACAATTTTATTTCAAAAGGACAACAAAATACTGCCGTGGGAAATAAAGTTGTAGATATGTTCTAGACTTGTATTTCAAATGAGTTGTTAGTTATGAATTGTTAGTCGCCATACGCCCACTGCGTTATTTGTTCTTAGGGCTGACCCTAAGTAACTTGGCGCAATCATATGCAACTATCACATACGTGTGTTTGTGTTTAAAAGTAAACGGGCGAGCATATGCGGAAGTGCATCCGCCCAGTCACGTTTGTGGCCGACTATTGAGTTTTAGGACACAGCTGCGAGCGTTCCAGAAGCCGCAACGGCGAGATATTGAAACGCACTCGCGAAATTTCCTCACGATGTCGCGAAATTGTCGCGCAATTTCCTCGTTCGAAATCTTGAATAAAACTTCGTCTGATTTTCAATGCAGAACTAAACTCTATAATTTATTTCTTGCCATGCTACGACTTTGCGAGAAAGTACGCTTCCTAAATTGTCGCATAATACATAGCTAATATATTTCTTGCAGATACCGATACTGTTTCCCTTCAGTTTATTAGTTAATTAGAATCTAAGAAATAAATCAGTGTCGAAAAAAGGAAGTATATACAGATAAGTCATACCTCATTCACGTACTAACTTCTTTATCAGGTTTCAGAGTTTAAAAGAAAAGAATGTAGAGAGAGAAACTCACCTGAAACAAAAAAATAATTTTGTTAGTATTTTCGCCAACATTTGAAATTTTGCCTAATCGTTATATCACTTTCTGTTAAATTCTTAAATTTCAATAAAATATGCAATATATAAAATTATTTATGTCAGTTAAAATTCGATGTATCAAAAGATATTAAAAATAGAGAGAAGCGACAAATTATTTTCCAAAATAAGATATTGGAACAAAATGTTATAATCTCGAAATATCTTATCGCAATATTTTATGAAACTCTACTTGTATAGCTTTTTCGTCCATAGAAGTCTTATCTCGCACAATGGTTGATATTCACCCTTTCAAAAGGTGAATGATCTTGTCAAATTCGTTGCAAAAATGCGGCCGTCGCTATATGCAATTTGCAAGGAGATTTGATTATGCATTTCACATATTTTCATCCCTGCCTCCCGTAATCCGACTTACGCCATCGTCGATGTGAATGGAGGGAAAGGGATTTATAAGACGCGAAGGGTCGTAGGGTCCGAAAGGAGACTCCCTCGGGGACCGGCCAGTCTATTTAAAAAGATCCAATTGTGAGAGATGGCATTACTTAAGATTACATTTCGCATAGATATTGTCGCGGGGACTCCCTTGGGATTAGCCCGAGATTACGTACTTCTATTTCTTTCCGAAACTTTCGTTCCGTTTTTCACGTGGGGCGAAAAGATCGCAGCAGCCCTGCTATATTCGACATGTTGGTCCCGAAATTAGCATAATTCTGTGTTTTATAAGCGACGTCGCTACGGAAAGCGCCGTTGCGCGAATACGGCTGCCGAGAGCGAATCCAATCGACAAGTTTGGTGCGATTCGCTTTTGAACGTGGACACTGCTTCACGTTTATAGTGCCGCACTATATATTTTGCAAACGGCTGGTCTCAGACAGACCGTTTGCAGTGAGAATTCTCGTGGAAACGGAATGTAAATCAAGTACATCGGCGAATGCGTGTGCACTAGGGTGTAATAAAACTCGTGTAAGGAAGAGACATGTCGGATAGAGATACGACCTCGCACGGATAAGAAGGTATCTTGTATTTACAAGAAAAAAAGAGAATAGAACACGACTTATGTATTCAGTCTCAGCAAACTATCGAGACCTACATCTACTTATTATCTTGCGGAAATAGTTTCATGTTAAGTGACAAAGGTGAGTTGTAACTTTGTAAACTAGCTGCAAGCTTGAATTAGACGCTTCTAAGTTTGAGAGAATGTCAGCATCCATCTTGCAACTCCAAGCAGCTTAATATACAGTAAGATTTCAAACTTCAGAAGCACGTTCTCAGATAAAGCTCAAGACAATATTTTCTTAGTGAAAATTAGCAGAAGCAATCTTTCTATGAAACTTCCAAAAAATTTTCGACATTAAAATATATTACTAAATAGGATATATATAAAGATTCCAGAGATTTTGATGAACAGAACATGGCAATAATGTTTCTTAGCATTTAAAAGTGAGACTTCAATTAAATGTGTCTTAACGTCTAACGCTTGCAATTACAATAAAACAATGTTGTGTTAGTTGCTTAATTTATTCAAACTCTTTAATAATTCTATAATTATTATATAATTAGATCTTTCACGGAGAAAAATTCGAATCCAAATTTATTAAGCACACAAAAATGCATTCACAAATATTACTCATAAATTTTTTAAAAATAGATCGAAAACCAATTATCCAAATAAATAAAAATTGATGCAAAACGGAATAATTGTGCGTCGTTCGTGTTCGTGCGTTGTTTTGTTCCCCCTCCCCTTTTTTAGCGAAATGAATCGATGCCCGTAGATATTTGCACCAGCTAGAACCCCTTTTCCGCCATGGAAATTGGCTCGAAATATTATTTGCACATGGAAATGAAGGCGCCACGTGAAATGGCTCGAGCTAAACGTATCTTCGTACGGTCTGCAAATAGAAGCCGCGCATAGAAGTCAGTTTGGTGCACCTGGCTTGTTAATTGTTATTCACTTCGGTGCCATTTGAGAGTCGCTTTCCTCCAAATCAGTTAAGTACAGTAACTCTAAGGCGCCTCTTACGTCGGACCAAGCGCACGTCTAAACTACTCAGATTAGTTGCGCACGACTTTGAGTTTCGAAGCATAAATTGCTACAGCAACTATTTGCGTGCAAGGTATATGATAATCAATCACAAGAAATAATAAAGAAAATTGAATTTCTTGAGGAAGCGAAATATTAACTAGACGTAGTAACTCAAAAGATAATCGATTAACACGGACTTCCAGATTTTCCTTTACATTTTTTTTTGTGAAACGTAAGTCAATAAATAGATTCAGAATTACAATAATAATATTAATAAGGCGCAAGAGATCTGCTTCTTGTAAAATAAAAATATTTACTTATTCATATTCATAATTAGAGCTGGAACCTGCATATATCAAAACTGCTATCAAAATTGCGACAATTACGAAATTTCTAATTGAACTGCTTTCTAGTCACTGCTCTCTGTCTTTCGTCTACATATATGTTCTAAACTCGAGTCTAATCCCGCGTCGGACATTTACGCAGAAACATGTGAGGAACATGCCACCATTTATAAAGTTCGCAAAGCTTGAAAACAACAGGTTGCAGGGACATACATATACCAATGATATTTGTATAGCAATGGTAGTTGGCCAGTTAGTTAGAGTCGTTCGCTTCAGCCCCAACTTCTAGAGCCGACTATGTAATATCGGAGTTAGATTTTAGACAATAGCGTGTGACCATGTCGAATAAAATTGCAAGATAACATTATACACTGTAATGGTAATGAATTCCACTGTAATGGTAATGAACTTTCCGAGTCCAAAAGTACTGGTCTCTAATCCTTACAATTATACCACAATTTAAGTCGTAAATTTCTGCTTATCATGTATTAAAACAATTGCAACAAATATTGATCTATAGACGGATCCTTGGACTACTTCGCGTAAGAAGCGCAAAAAAAATTGTTCTAATTTGACGAATATGCTACTCCTAATTTAACCAATATTAATTATTTAGCTTTAAAAATACAAAATATTCGTTAAAATATGCTGTTAATAATGTAAAATGTAAGAATACTCAGAAATCGATAATATCGGATGTTCCAATATTGGAACTCCTATCAGAGGGCTAATCCAATTTCCTGCGGGTCTTTATTTTTATCAAGTAAATGCCATGAATATAGATATTCTCATCGTTTCACGATACAAGATTATTTATAATTCATTCAAAGATCTCTATTAATATGTCGTTAGAATATGTGAACGAATACCAGACAAACACTAAAACTCTTTTATGAGAATAATTAATGACCACCGTTTTTGATATAAGAACGTTTTTCCTTGGAACGACGTTCATCTTCAATTCAACTCTTCCTTCATTATATCGCTTTTGTATTGAATTAGCTACTGAGTTCTTGCCTATAATGCTCTTATCTTCAATACGACAACTTGGCACAATATCAAAAGTTTTAATTAGAAATGGAGATTTTACGCGGCCCACCTTAATTTCGCTCTAAACTTTTCTGATTCGTCAAACAATCCGCTAGGTAGAATGTAATATAACTCGGCATTGTATTTTGCCAGGCGGTCGAAAGTAGCAGACGTCGTTTTGCGCGGAAATTTCACCAGCGGGATGATGCCGTGTTCGTGATAATTCTTTCCCGACACGCCTCTCTACACGCCGACTAATTGGAAAATACTTCCGCAATCTTCCGGTAATTCGGGATTTCCAAGGATCACGGCGCTCCTTAATTAAGCCGTAACAATGACGGACGAGCGGAGCCGCCATGCAATTCGTAGGGTATTCTCGTTCAACCATAACCGCGTGCAACCTCGCTTTCCCTGTTGCTATACCCCTTATTTTCTTTTCTGTTACAATTTTTATAGACTTATCTCTCTTTATTCTCTCCCTTCTTTTCAAACTTCTTTTTTCTCTTATTATTCGATCCGTAAGTTATCAAGCACATTCGGCAATAATGAACCTTGTTTGTTCGATCAGGTCAATCCTTCACGCAGACTTCCCTTCTCATTAGAAGTTTTATTTTACACTATCCAGAATACGGAATGAACGATTTCGCTGAATAATCTAAAATTTTGCTGAATCAAATCTGAAAATAATTTTGTAGGACCATCAAAATAATTTTGTTGGAACCTCAAAAATAACGAATGCTCCAAAAAATTTTGATATTCTAGGAACTAGTCGGAACGTTCTACATAATTATTTATATATAGTTCAACAAAATTACTTTTCTGATCTGTATCCAGCTAAAATTTTATAAGATCTTCCAGCAAAACCGTTCTTTGCGTTATTATCAATAACACATACACGCTACGCAGCATATATATTTATGCAAGTTCAAGGGAAAGCTTTCAAACGCCAGCGCGAGTTCGTTCGCTCTCTGTGCTTTACTAAATGCATATCTTCACACTTTTGCATTACTTCGATGTCGCGGCTAGACGCACGCGACAGCTGACAGCAAATATCCGACTGTGGTGTTGCCGACACGAGCTTACGAATTTGCCGGGGTGAAACCACTTCGTCATGTTCCCGTCTCGCACGAAAGCTTCGCACGAAGATCGAACGATCTGCCCGATGAAGTTCGCGTAAAGGCGACGAAGCGCGGGATTGGCAACGGAAGTGTGTCAAGCGCGTTCCGAGATTCGGGTCACATTCCGACGACGCCTCGATACAGAGAAACGTCAGCTCTGGCAAGCGAAGCGTCGCGATCTTCAAAAATTTTCCATTTCACTCGCTGGTCCCTATTGTCGAGAAGTCTAGTCGACGTCGACATTTCGAGTCCCGCGCGATTGGCACCCACGCTCGCTCGTTCTACCTCACGTGCTACATTTTCTGAAAAATCTGACAGGAAGAACGAACATTTCTCTCGATATCGTTCAATGTTAGCAGATATACTTGTACATATCAATGTACCGATTTTTGGATGGCTGATCACACTTTACAAATTTTATAGAGTCGTGTTGAATAATCTCAATAAAAGAAGAAAAGTAATATTCAAATTTCAACTTCGATTTCTAACTATTAAAAGAAGATTGTGCAATTTTTGGCACGTCAACTGCCAACTCCACATTTCAAAAGTAAATTGAATCAGCGGTTATCTGGAGACGCTTAATTGAGTAGCGAATTAATATCTTCTTCCAAAAAAAATCCTAGAAAATCAACACAAAATGTACTGTATATATATTTGCACGAATGCACAGAAAACAAGAGGGATCATGACGTATCTCATATTTTATGTGGATATTGTATGGTAATATGGGCAAAGAAGTTTCCAATTCTCAACCGGTGAAACGGTAAAGCTCTTTGTTATTCAGCGGCAGAATTACCCTTCAATTAATCCAACGTGACCGAATATTCAAGCGTCGATTAATTCTGATCGCTCATTAAACGGGCACGCGAGTGTTTGAAATTAAATGCAGAGTCAACATCGCGTTCGACTAATTGTATCGTAAAATACGAGCGAAGGGGAAACGATGCGGATGGAACTTTTGATAATTTACGAAGGTGCGTCACACGCACGATTCCGGTACGGGAGTCGCCATTTACGAGTCGCAGTTTACTTTCGTTCTACCGCGCGATCATTAAAAATGCCGTGACGTTAAACGGCAAGGGGGCGCGCGAACGAGAAAACTCACGTAGAACGAAGAAAAGACTTTCACCTCCTCCTCAAGAAGTTTGCCGAGACGCCTGAGTAAACGCGAAGTAATTCAATTTGCCGGGGCTCGCCGACTTTCCGTTCGTGTGACATGAGAAAAGTACGAACAAACATGCGTGGCAGGCTGTAAAGTAAGTAAAAGAACAATTCCGGCTCGCAATTTCGTCACGTAATAAGATTCTCGGTACAATATATAACATGACGTGTTTTACGCGACATTTCAGCAAAAATAGCGATAAATTTGGTACTCAATAATACATAATAAAGTCCCTAAGAAAACAAATACGAAAATTAAAATCAGATAACAACACAGTTTCTCAAGAATGAAATTAACAGTCGTTTTGTAAAGATTCTCTGATAAATGAATATTAAGTAGTTCCTTTCTTAATGAGTTTACAGTCATTAATTTCGGAAAATTCAGATTGCGGCTTTGATTATGGAAAATTGCATATCTATGAATACAATGAAAATTAAAATCTTCGGGTAACACAATTATTTCCCAAGAATCAAATTAATAGCCATTACTTTTTAAAGATTCTCTGATAATAAATGAATATTAAGTAGTTACCATTTAATTTTATGAATGTGCAATAGCCATTGATTTTGACATTAGGAAATTAGTGTTGCGGCTTTAATTATGGAGAATTGGTAATTAAATCCACGAATTTTGCAATGTGATTTCAAATGGACGATTCAATTATAAAAATCGAAATCGTTACATCAATATCAAAAGCACGGACTGTGGATATAACAGCGAGACCAGAAAAACGGGGGAAAAGTGATGCGTTTACGCTCACGACGTACGGGGGATCGATGTACCATCGTGGACAGAGACGCCGTCATGTCAAATCGGCGATGAATCGGAACGACGACGGAAGCCGTCGTCGTGTCTGATTCACGGGCGATCGATCATGCCCTCGTATGATTATTCATGGGCATTCAAGTGCAAATCCCAACGAGGCCGTCGGCAGATAGGCACACAAACACCGACGTCTGATTAATTGATGGTGAAGTTTCCGTCTTCCCTTCTCTTGTTCGACAATTCCAGAAAACCGAAATGCGTCGCGAGAACTATCGGTTCCGATGAGCCATGATCGCGAGTACCAAAGTAATGTTCCTTAACGATTTTCAGACATATCGCGCCTGTTCTCGAGGTACCACATCCTCGTAAAAAATCTATTCGGTTTTATCTTATCGATAAACAATAAAATTTGTGAAACAAGACCGAGTCGATCTTTGACAGAGTTTATTCATGATCGAACGAAACGTTTTCTCAACAAATAAATGTTTTCTCATCGATTTAGATTTAATTAATTTCAAGCGCGCCTCGATTTAATTAACGGATTAATAAAAGAGCGAGTTTAATTTTGCGAGTTTAATTTTTAAATATAATACAAAAGTGATTTTATTTATCATTTTATATACTTACATACTTATTTATATATTTAGCTTTAATTGTTTTATCTACTTAACTTCTCAATTTAACTTTAATTTAATCACGTTAATCCTTTTTCTGTCATCCGCCCTACAATTTTTCTATATCTATGATATTTGATAACGCTGTATATTATTGTAATATATAATAAATCCAATGATTGTTATATTGTCTAATTAATCGCGTAAAACGTGTTACCACAACTCCTCGGATTTTCTAGTCCTTTATCGGATTCAATGGTCGATCGAGTCTATGCTCGTTTTTGCGCCTGTCTCTCATCGAACTAGAGAGATGACGTGACACAATGGCCTGCCGCGTGTTAGGTTTTCAGAGGCGAAAAGCGAAACGTGCAGATGTCGCAGAGAGAAGAGTCCTGGTGTCGTGGGTGACGTAGAACCCGCTTCTTACCCCAGTTAAACTTGGCCGCCGGCCAACCTGGACTACCGACGTAGCCCGCGAAGCAAGCGCAACCGGGGCTCGTTATACGTATTGTACTAATTATCTCGGTCTTTAGCATTATCAAAAACAACAAGAGCTTGTTACCGGGCGAGCATCTAATTACGTATACATGATATTACAACGAAAAAGTTACGCCCTGGACGGACTTTCGTAAGCTTGTTCCCAGAAATCGAAAGCGGAGAAATCTGTTTGCGTAATTATAAGTTACGTCGATGGAAAAAAAAACCCGTATTTTTGTCTTGCGTTTTTAATGGTGTTAAATACATTCCTTGAAGTAGGATATGTCATATCTGCGATCTGAATAAAGCGAAAACTGGATATATAATAAAAATATCTGTTATGCATTGTTAATGTGAATATATCGAGCATAAAGTCTAGACAAGATAAATATATTATGAGAGTCAAGAGGAATGAATATATATGAGAACGAGAATATTTTGCACACGATAGAATTACTCTAATACATTTTTTCCGCAGCATCTTCGAGCCTTTCTTCACCTTATCCGTCCGATTCTTCGCACAATGGGCTCGCCTTCCATCGTTCTTCGTCGGCTCCCACAGTCGCTCCGTAATGCAAAGCTAAAATCAATCGCTTGCATAAAACATACCCGCCCTCAGTTCACCAACCACTATCGTTACACCCGTAGATAACACCCTTGCGGTGACGTTGCGGCATGAATAATCATTCGCGCGATTATCCTGCAGAATGAGAGTCTTGCTTGAGTGCCAGTGATAAGCAAGCGTCATCGAGTGTTAAACTAATACTCGTTATTGAAACGAGGATCGAAGAATAGAGTCGCAATGCCTAATTAATATATATAATAACTTAGATATTTATTCACAATGTAGAATATGGGCGATATATTAAACCCGCTATTCTACGTTTTGTATTCAATTACATTCGCGTAATTCGTTATCTTTTCTCAAGTTGCATGATCAGATTATGCGAGTGAACACTTTAAAATGTACGTTAATTTACTAATTTTCTATTAATTTACTTCAAGGAGAGAAATTCTTTTTTGTCGTTCGGAATGATGTCAACGATGCTGTAAAGGACCGCCTTCTTCAAGATGGAGCTCGCTATATCTTCTTGCGGAAGAGACGCAACGACTGCGAGATGCATTATGCAGTGCAAAACACAGCTGTAATCGCTATCCTCGCGCGTGATGCTCACGACAGACAGTCAGTCGCGCATTAACTCAGGAAATTAAACGGGTTAGCGGGAAACGACAGCGAAAGGCGGTCGCCAACTCGCTTCGCTTCGTTCGCAGTGCTCTTATGTACACAGCCCGCTTATGGTCGCTCGTGCACGGCTAATGCGAGGAAGACGAGGAAGACGACGACGACGACGAAGGAAGACCGACGACATCGCATTCTGCGTGTATGGTACTTCTGCGCAGACTACACAGTACGCGACGATATATTGACGAAGCTCACTGAACTACGGATAGGCGTTTACCATACAAGTCGCGAATTTGCGAGATGAGAAATTGGTTGATTGAGTCTTCGTTTGTTCGAGAATCAACTATAACGAGAGAAAGGTAGTGTATACAAATATAGAACGACAAGCATATAAAGAAAAATTAGTCAGATTTACAGAAACTTAAACGCCAATATTTTAAAATGTTTATACAAATTCAACTATTATTAGATTTATATGTTAATGATAAATAAGTGCTTGTTAAAATATTCGTAGAAATCAGCAGCAAAAATGTCCTCCAAAATGTATTTTAGTATTTACTCAATTTATTCACTTAAATTAATATTTACTCAAATTAGCATTTATTCAATTTTAGTATTTACTCGATTACTTCTAAGCAAAAAATACACTGCAGTTTTATCTATTAATAATTCCGTAGCTTCAGTCTCGAAAAATTTTTTTATATCTCCATTAAATAAATTTTTTACCTCGTTTAAAATTTTTAAAAATATTTGCGAATGTGTGCAAGCTTATTTTTTTGATCGTGTTCAATGCAACAAACGAGTTTCACATGAAAATTGATAGGCGCAATTCCATTCGATAGAAAATCAAGTAACAGAAATCAAATGTTGCTATTGCGTTACTCTCATCGCCGATGACTTATATTGTAATATGGTTCATAACTTCATTTCTGTACTGCGTGAAAACGGATACGTTCGACCGAGCGAAGCGAAACGCGTAGAGAGGAAAAATGTGGAATACGACACGCAGAGAAAAATAAAACTTTTTACGGACGACATCAGCCACGGCGCTGACATAACCGATGGACATTCGGCGCCGGCATAATAAAGGTTGATGTATTACGTGCGGAAATCCTAACCGATGTCCAGCAAGAACGAATTTCGGTCGTTCGAGCTCGACGTTAAATCCCAGCGCATATCGATATCAGCAGAGACAGAGCCGTCGAATCGCTACCGTTTCCGATTCGCTTATCGAGGCGCGTATCGATCGTTTGCTCGACCATTAGATGTGAAAGTATCAAACTCGTATCTCTGCGAGCTTCCATGCGTGAAGAACATATCCAATCATCCAATGATTTCAATCTACAATGCAAATAAACATGAATAAAAGACAAATAATAGAAATTGTTAAAAAATTTCTTTTTTTTTAGTTATATTTTAAAACAAAATGTCTTAAAACATGACATATATTTTAGAAAATTCGTAAGGTTCGCGACTTACATGAGACACATTAGTATTCCCGACATCGTCGCTGCTCGTTGACGTCACACATGAAACGCTCATGATTTACGAAGCCCTCGCCACCTACATACGAGATGGTTACCCAATTCGAGTAAGGGCTTTGCGCATACGCGGCTCCAGGCAGTCACCTGGTCGAAGAGCAAAGGGTAGATCTATCAAGGTGCTTGCATATATCAGAAGTCGGACGATATCAAGGCTCTTTCTCGTACCTTCTGCACACTGATCATCCTTAGATCTCTTGCAGAGCTACGTCGTCTAATCACGTCTTTCGTTTCTCACACAAAATGTTCACGAGCTCAGAGCACAAGGGGATCAAATCTCGACTGAAATAGCTCGTATCAACGTGGAATAATCTTCATAGACGTCACGAGCAGAACCGCAAGACAAACGAAATTTTGATGTTGATACCGATTATACCAACCATCGCACAATTTTAGAATAATGCACGGAAAAAACAATTTTGCTGAGGGATCTAAAATTTTGCTGGATACAGATTTGAAAATAATTTTGTTGGACTATCAAAATAATTTTGTTGAAAGTTTAAAAATAATGCGCAATGTCGCAAAAAAGTGTGTTATTTTAGCAACTAATGAGCGTTCTATTTAATTATCCTGTTCAACGATATTACTTTTCCGTTCTATATCCAGTTAAAATTTTAAATCTTTCAGCAAAACCATTCTTTCTGTGTGCTTCCTAAAATAAACTCTTTCATCTCTTCCCTGTTTGACCTGGCCAATTATGCATTACTATGATTACTTAGACAATTACTGTGATTACTTAGAAAGAGATACGTACAATTTCCATTGCTACTTCTACACGCGCTGAAATCGCTGCGCAGGGACGAAAAAAGTACTATCTACGCGTATTAGTTGGCTGGTGCAACGGTGCGACTGTCAATTGTAGAACGGTGCTGCATATAGCTCGCGATGTAACCCGCTTCGTCAAGTTAAAGTGCACGTCCTAGATGCGAGCGCGAAATGGGGTCGTGGCTCGACCGTCGCGATTGCGCGCAGAAGAAATTTCACGCATGACGAAAAATTTAGACGACAACCACTACGAATGGAAAGAAGCATGAATTTCATGTTGAGAGACATGTGCGATAACCTATTTTAATCTAAACAGGAGATGATCATTCGTTACCAATGAACGATCGAACGGAAAACTTAAGCATGACGCGAATCTCTGCCACCAAAGGACAAAGACGCTCTTGAAAAACGAGAGCCTTTGTTTTTTCGATGAAAGCATTCTACCGATAGCATTTAGAATAGAGTGCATCTCGCTGGCTTGCCGCCAGTTACATAAAACGCGCTAGATCAACCTAGCGTGTAACGCCGAGAGGGAAGATCAAGGCGGAGAGGCGAGCGGAGCGCGTTCGGCTGCGTCTTGCTTTTCCTAGAATGTATTAATACTCGACTCACGAAAAGAAAAGGAGCGGTAACCGACCGACCAACCGACACCGTTAGCGAGTTGGCGAACGATAGAGAATTCCAGAAGCGGTCAAAGCTCTCGCTCGAATGTCGGCCGAGCTGAGCAGAATGACGAAGCGCCGGACAAGATGGACAGAGGCGGAGGAAGGAATGCTTTGAAAGTCACTTCGCGCAGAGGGTAGGGCGAACTACGGCGAAGAAAGAGATGATAGAACGATGAGAGGAAATTCCGGCGGGATCTGGCGAAGGTGACAAAATTCTGCTACAATCTACACGGCAGCGCATAAAGAGGAGATAGGTTCTATCGCGGGCGCCAGACATGCTCCAAAATCACGGACTGCTGAGTGTATATTGGCTGGCGCTATCCCTGACACCACAAAATTTCTTCTCGCCGAGAGCGAGGGAGGAAAGGAGACATCGAATAGCAACATTTTGTTCGCAATAATAATATTTATAAAATTTGACCAAAATTACATTTCGAAATATTGAAAATTTGTACATTTATTGTTCACATGATAATATCATTCTTTCGTATTTTTCTTCAAAACATTATAAATAAAAACTACTAAAATTCTTTCATTATTTAAATTAAATTAAATTAAATTATTTTTTTATCTAAATTTCTTTTACCTAAAAATCTCATTATTATTAAAACGCGCACTATAAAAGAAAATTACAATTATTTAACACAGAAAAAACGGTTTTGTTAAAGTATCTAAAAATTTAGTTAGCTGCAGATCTAAATAATTTTATTTAAATTTAAAAAATTATGTAGAATGTTTAAATTAGTTGCTAGAATATTAAAACTTTTGGCAACTTGTGTCATCAACGTTTAAGCACTCTATATAATTATTTTTATTGTCCAACAAAATTATTTTCAGTTCTGTATCTATAGCAAAATTTTTAGATACTCAACAAAATCGTATTTTCCATGCAAATATTACAATAGCATTAGTATTAGCATTAGTAATTTACAATCGTGATTAGCATCGTAATTATCGCACATTTTGAATTTGCAGGATATACGAAATATTTTCATTGCATTTACAAAGCTGCAGATAGATGCATATGTTACATCAATCACAGAAAATTCGCAATACCCTCTGGGTGCGCGCATCTCACATCGAATCCCGTCGTACCAAGAATATCCTGACTTATGGTCGCGTTTTTCCGAGAGCCGACAGCAGCATCCTTATGCAACGACGTGCATCTTTTTGCATTTACGTTTGTTCCCAGGCGTACCGGAAGGGAAGCCGGGCCCATTATTCATAACGCTACCGCGATGTTTGCGCCATTAACAGCACGGTCTCCGTCTTGAACCATTGCCAAACGCAAACCACCATCGCCCCTCAGTTATAACCGAGGCGTTTGGGAGACTTATTAAAACGATGTTGAACGAACTTTTAAAACACGGCCAAATGCACGCCCGTGTTTCTTCCGCGAGAGAAGGCAGAGAATCGATAAAGCCGCGGAGAAATCGAGTGGAAAATACGCTTCCCCCGTCTTCCTGTGTTCTCGCAATCTATATGCCCAAGTGATTTTCCGAAACTGTGCAACTCTGTTCCTCTTTTTCTACCTCTTTCGATACGATATGATGATACGAATACGAATGTACGCTATCGACAATTTGTAATCCGGTATCCCGGAATTGCGAGGGAGGCAAGCTGCTTACGTATCAGAATGCATTATGCAGTTTAGTAGAAATTTGACGATTCGTTTTAAAGAATAAAATTCGTTAAAAAAATAAGGTGATAAAAATGCGAACAATACCACGTGTTTTAATCGTGTAAATAAAAAGATCAAGCAATAAAGAGTAATAAATAGAAGTAAGCTATTTATCTATCATCCCTTAATGAGAAATGGGTTTTTAAATTCTACCATTACTTGGCCATTCTTTGAACTATTCGAAAATCACTTTTTCTCTGTGTCAACTGTTCAAGATTGTTGTGTCACCTGAGTAGAAAACATGAACTTTATGAACATTTCCTTCTGTGATATTTTTAATGATAATTTAAAATGACGTAACATTACAACTAATAATTTTGTAAAGTTTTTTGTGTGTATTATATATTATTTAAATATTATTTAATATGTAAGACTCTTTTCTAAAACTCTTATTAATTATAAAATGATATAATCGTTTTGAATTCTCGATCAATAGTGGTTATAATATTCGCGAAATGATAATGCGAAACATTAGCATTATTGACAAGTCTGAATAAATCATTTTGACTTAATGTGATAATTTCAGATGGATAATCCGATAGAAGATCGCGGTCATTTCTAGGGACGTGACTTCGACATAAATTTCGATAAACAGTGATCGACGTGCGCGAGATTATTAGGCATCCGACATAGGCAGAATAGACATAGGCAGAAATCTAAGCTCAAGTGTCTGACTAGCGATGATCCTGGTAGAGGAGTGTCCGTGAATTATGTCCTGTGACTAATGCCAGTCATCTCACGACAGCAAATCGATCCTGAATTATGCAACCCTGGTGGGAAGGTAGCTTCGAGATTTACTACTCTGTGATTGAACGAAATAGAATTGTTTAGCAGACTGTAGCGTGACTGTTGAACGTCTGAAGTAACTTCCACCTTTTTCACCTTTCAGGGCGTAATGTTCTTAGCCAGACGAGACGCGATGAAAAGGTATTTCATTTCAGCCTAATCGTTACGTTTTTACATGCAGTTTATACTTTTGCTTTCTGGCGCTTCAAATAATACTAAAAAATAATTGCCCCACAAGAAACTTATTATCTTGTCACACCAGAAAAATTCTGGCTAAGTATGTAAATTTTGTTTCCGAGCAAAATAAAATTTAATATTTCTAGATTCACCTTTTACAAGTTCGTTTATTGGGAATCAGCGTGAAAATGAAAAATTTAAAAATATATAAAGTAAATAAAAAATACAGGAATATGTAGCAGCATCGAATATAAATTGAATATAAACTCGTTAATACATCAATCACGAAATTTTTGAAATTAAATCAATGAACCCGTAAAAAAGTGATACAAATATACCGATACGTCCAATTTTAACGAGCGTAACAAAAGATACACGGTTTTCCATTTAAAATGTAATACACAATCGCATTTTCTTGAATTACTGTAACGTTTCGGCGCAGCAATCTGGCATGCGAAGGGCTTATACAATATTTGGTTCGTTATAGCGACATTGATTCAAATGACCGAGATTAGGGCCAATTTCGGGTTGTTTAAAGTTTGGCACACTTGAATGGCGGCCGAGCGGCGAGACAATCAGACTGGTTCTAACGCGATCAACATTTGCGTAGAACGCGGAGTTGGTCACTTCGACCAGATTCCACCTAATCAGCGCAGTCGATGTCTGCAATTTAGCCGGTTGATCCTACTGCTCCGGTTTGGAAGCAGGAACCACTCTCCATTCGCCACTCGACGGAGGGCCTGACGGGTGGTTATGTGCCGCGCATACATATTCATGCCGCCTCTGAGGCGCACTAGGGACGGTTGTTTGAGATTAATACGACGTTCTAAAGTCGTAAGCTATGGTAAGCCGTGGAAGGATTTGTTGATCCTTGATGGTCGTGTTCGACAACATTTGATCCCATGTCCAGCGGCAAATTTTAATTGTCTACCATTATTTGGCCATTATTTGGACCATTTAAAAACCACTTTTTCTCTATGTCAAATGTTTGAGATTATTGTGTCACATGAGTAGAAAACGAACCTTATCCATTTCTTCTGTGATATTTTTATTGTATTTTATAATTTGAAATGTAACATTACAATTAATAATTTTGGAAAGTTTTTTTGTATGTATTATACATTATTTAAATATTATTTAATATAATTTATTATTTAATATATAAGATTCTCTTCTAAGGCTCCTAATAGTTATAAAATGATATAATCGTTCTAAAGTCATAGATAAGAATATATATCATACACAATATGACTTGAAATATTGTGTTCAAGTATTTGTTCTAATTAAAATGTATTCCGATATTGATTGTTTGATTCTGTTCACAATATAAATTCGATAAAATTTCAGTTTTTAAGAACAGAAATAAATACGAGCTAGTAAATTGATACGAAATACAGAATGCAATAGATTCAAGTTAGATAAAAAGATAGTAATTTTTTCATTTAAGTATAGACATTGACATTTTCGCTTTCTAGATAAAAATTTGTGAGTCTTGCGGATACATGGAAATAATCCTGTCCCATCCGTTTTAAAACAGTTCTTCATCTCTTTTGTTGTCATTGCATTTGAATTTATTCTTTTTCATTTTCTCAGACTCTCAATATATCGAATAGCTCGGTAATCGAATATAGTTAATAACACGAAAAGTAAAACAGAGACTCTCTGATTACGTTTGTTACATGTCATTAAAACCAAGTAATTCGATACAAAAGTGCGGTCACACTTCAATCAAAACCATTTAGTTTCCATAGACTCCCCGAACACGTATCCGATAAAGTCGATAATAGAATTAGCGATGTTTGAGTCTATTATATTACTCCTGTTACTTACGTCGATTTTCCATTGATATAGCAATTAGCTAGCTCACGCAGACTCTGCTCTAATAATTTTATTACGAGAAGAGAGACACAATTTTCATCTTTTAGTTTAATCCATTCAGATAATAAATATATCTACTTCAAGAATATAATATTTTTATACGTTAACAATCTTAGAATTTATCTTTTGCAATATCAAATTAATTCCGAAAATAGTTACGTAATTTTATTTGGAATTTAACATATAATTTCTTTTTAAGAGACAAATACGAAAAAAATGATTTTATTAAAAAATTTAAAAATTTAGCTACAGATTTAAAAATAATTTTGTTGAAATGTCAAAATAATTATGTAAAACGCTTGATAACAAAGCAAGCTGCAAATAATTTAGTAACCAGTTTGAATGCCCTACATAATTATTTTGATAGTCCAAACAAAATTATTTTCAGATCTGGTTCTAGCCAAATTTTATCCGTAAAGGTAGCCCTTTCAACATAAAAAAAAATTTTGTTAAAAAAATAACTCATTCGTTTGCTCACGTGCGCACATTTCGAATTTTCGTTTGCACATTTCTAGTNCAAGAAGGATGCCAATTTCAACAACCGTCCAATTAGCAAATTAGATTAAAATAGCCTAATCGATAAATTTTCGTTTGCGTATTCAGGTCGATTTTTTGTTTGCATATTCTTACTTATAATAAAAAAAGTTAATTATTAATAATTAAAGCTTTGTGAACGGTCGACTTCGAACAAATAAATTCAAAACACGGATCCGATGATTAAAATAACATAAATAAATAGATTTTTGTTTACGCATTCCGAAATAAATAGATTTTGCATAGCATTAAAAAAAAGTTATTAAAAAACAAATAAAATTTCGACTACCAAGTCGATCGTTCTCGAAATAACTTTTTAACTAAAGATGTGCAGACGAAACATCGATCTGTTTGGGAATGTGCAAACGAAAATCGATTAAAGCCTTTTAAATTTAATTTGCTCGTAATTGGGGACTATTGTGAACTCATTCGTAGTTGGAGGAAAGGATTTGTGAAGTTGGCTCCAAAATTGATTTGTTAACAATTTTTTACTAGAAGTGTGCAACGAAAATTCGAAACGTATGTGCAAACGATGAACAATCGAATGTACATAAATGATGAGCTAATAGAAAATTATTTTTTTCTAATGTTGGAGGACTAACTTGACATTAATTTAAATTTTTAAATACTTCAACAAAATCATTCTTTTTGTAACGAAGTAGAATCCCAGAGGGAGAACTTCTGTGAATCGCAAATTAAAATTAGATTAAATTAAAAGCAAATCGATCAAGCTCGCAATTCAGCCTGGTTTATTTGTTATTTCGGTATGATGTTTATGCCAACTATCAGCACTGGTATTTCTTTCGACTTCCTGACCCGAATTAAAAATAGTATACTGAAAATCTATTTGCCAAAAATTCGGGATAAAGGGACTCTTCTTAATAAAAAAAAGCCTTTGCTTTAATATTAAACAAAAACAAGCATTTTCATTTTTAGAAAAATTTAGCCAAATTAAAAAATACATTAAACTAGATTATATATCTCTTAGAAGATTTATTCGAAAAATGCTAATATTGAGTTGTTGGTTTCGCCTCTATAATTTTTCGCCGTTCAAAATCCGCTTTCTTGTAATCCGTTCAATCCGCATTTGACAACTATCGCAAGGGCGAGAAAAAAAAGCCAAGAAGAAAAAGATAAATTTCAAGAGTGATGCATAAAGACAGAAAGAGAGCGGTATGTATTAGACGGATTTTGCAAAAGGATCAAAGAGCTCTAATGAATCCTCGTACCATGCGAAGTATCGCGGTTTCACTTCTGTCGATCAAATTAAGATGGTCTGACAAGTTTAATCTACGCTTCTCTGCTCAAAGGTAAATCCTATCCTTAGCAAGAGCGTATCAGATATATCAAAATACTTGATTTTTTTATAAGTTTCAATCATCTGCTAATTTTCAAAATTTAATCTTCTCTCATGTCAGGGAAATTTTATAAATTCTGATAATTATTCTTAAATATACAGAATAATTTTCGTGTATTTAATTAGAGTAATATCAATAATTTAATAAAAATGTCGATATATTTGAGATAGCTAATGGATTTTAAATGGGATATTATCAAATAAAATTTGGCCAATTAAGCTACGTGAACGTAAATACATATCAAAAACTTCTAATTTGTTATTTGAAGCGGAAAATATATATTCGATACTCATTTCGACACATCTACTTTACGAATTCTTTTACGATGCACGGAAAACGTTCTAAACATCTCAATCTTTTAAAACTATAGATTAAGCTACAGGTCTCGTATAGCGTACTAACATTGCTCTTTTACGAACGTCGTATTGGCGACCGTTGCACGTCGGCGAGCTTAAGTGGTGAAGTAAATAGAGAGACCTCGACTGACTGTATTCTACTGACCCGTCGTTAAATGCTTTCTCAAACTTATTACGTTAGATACAGGAAAGTTCATAAAATGTGTGCAGTTCGAAGTAACAAGACAATTTAGGAAGTCTAGAAAAATCATAATTTCCACAATTTGTCGAAATATTAACTAACAATTTTTCGAAGATAAACTATATCCGAACATAATCTCTTATCAAGTGTTCAATCATGAAAATAAAATAATAGAAAATGCTGAAAAATTAGATAGCTTTCTACACATACTCTCTCGTTCTTTTTCTCCAATAGTAATTTACGTTTTTATTTTTTTTTATCAAATAAGCAATAGATGTGCGCGATTCCCAAGCAGCACGTAATGAAAGAAGTGATCACTTTACGATTTAAACCGTGTTAGATCTCATAAAAACATAACGTAATAAAACGTTATCCCAACGAAAAAGAAATTCGCATTGCCTGCCATGAATACAAATTCGCGCTCAATTGGATCTAGTTTGCTGAATGTTTCAATTTCTAAAGAATAAATTTTCGCGATAATCCCGAATACTGTGGCACTTAGAAGCGATCAAATATGAAAAGCTTATAATCTTCTAAAAATATAGAATAGGATATCCTAGTGATATCTCCAATATCAGTTTCAGAAAAATTAAATCAATTAGAAACCATGAGCGAAAAAATAATGGAAAATATTTCCAAAAATTTAAAGAATTCCAAAACATATAATTTTGAAATGCCAAGTCAAAGTAACAGAAAAAAAAAATGAAAGACGTTACGAGCAAGTTTAGAAAGTAGATAAAAGCTTAATATCGTAACTACTCTTTTGTTGGCCGAAAGAAAGGAATGTCATGGATCGACAGCGGTTTCCTCTGTTCTAATCGAAAAACGGCGGAGAAACTTCCTTTTTAATTTGTCCCAAAATTACGGGTCATCGGCACGCACTGCGGAATTAAATTTAACGAGATGACGGTGAAGGCGATTTCGCCACGCGCAATTATAGGGCAGCATGTGCGTGAGAAGGAGTTATTAACCCCTCGCTTGCCAAGTTGATTTTATTTCCGGTGGAGGACACAGAGCAGAAAGTGGAAACGCACAAAGGACGTGCATTTAAGTCTAATGTTGCGTTACAAGATAACCGGGGCGAACGGATTAGTATTCTCTCTCCACTCCTCGTTTTCGACAATATTCTTGTTATTTGGAGCACTGGATCTAACCCTTTAATGAACATTTTTCAACAAGTTACCATTAATACCATATCAAAAGTAATAAAATATTTATAGGAATAAAAATAATAAAAATAGAAATAAAAAATAAAAATTAATTGTATCATTCTCGTTTACTTGGCTCATTAAAAAATTTCTGCAATACATTGTATCGTATCGTATTTTCGTATTGAAGTTTTCTTCTTCATTCATGCGAGCTACTTGCGAGCGTCTTGTGTGAAAAGATAGATAAATCTTATTTTAGCAAATTAAAATAACTGCGTTCTCAAGACATTTCTCAAAATTTCAACAAATGAAACATAATATACATAGCATATATTTAAAAAATGTTACCATCGTAAGAGAAACATGTTTAAGAAATGAGTAAAAAGTATCCATTATAACGTTCAATCTCAAAATCTTTTATCGTTTATTCAAGATTCCCTCCCTCCCTCTTCGAAATAAACGCTGTTGAATCGAGCAAGCGTTTTAAGGCGAACGGCTCCTCTTCGCCGATCGTAAATCCGCGTAACCGTTAATAAAGTTCTGTCTCAGCCGTCGCCCGAGCTAATGCAGAGACCTGGTAATGCGAAATTCATTACCCTATGCGAAGGAACGACGATAAAGTTAACATTACGGGCGGCTATAAGCGGCTCAGCCGTTGCTACGTCCGATCATCGGTTCGGGCAATGTCTGAAAAGATTTTCCGATAACTAATTTTCAACGAGACGCTTTAGAATTTAACCACCAGGCACATCCTCCATTGCGATAAAAATTTTTAATTTTTCGAAGAAAACATTTAAAAAAATAATTAGAAGAATAACATGAAAACATGTTGGAAGAAGACGTTAAAAAAATAACATTAAGAAAATATTTGATTTTCTGTTAAAATTTCATTTATCATCTTGTAGTATGTGTGTTACTTACAATTGCACAAATTTAAAATTATATTTATCAGAAATAAAAAAATTCAAACTATATCACTATCTTTATGACGTTAATAATTTTCTCTTGGTGCATACTATAAATTAATTCTTTCTCATCAATTTTCATTCTTAGAGTTATATTTTAAAGATATTATACATAATAATTATATTATTTGACTTATCTCTTTTTTTCTCATGTCATTAAAAAATTGGAAAATTTGAAAAGCTATAATGACTTGTAAACTAATTAATATTATATATGTATATGTAAATAATAATATGCTTATATATATATATATATATAAATTTTAAAAAATAACAAAAAAGATTATATATCATTTTTCAAAATCACCGCGTAATATTGAAGATAGAACTCACTGTTTTCGACTATTACGCTACAATTATTGGCCGTCCGTGGCACTTACCTGCAACAAAAAGATCACATTACAAGTTAGTGACGATGTTCGCATATAAAATGTTTGGATACGACAAACATTCGTGGCACGCTCCACGTTAATGATCGCTATCGAAACTTTCTGCATGTAAACGACGGCTGAGAATTTAATATTAATCGTTGCGCAAAATACGGATGGAAATTACGTGATCTGACACATAATAAATATTTTCCTTTGTAATGTGAAATATCTTATTATATGTGTGTATGTGTGTGTAATAATTAATCTTTGAATAAAAATATTTCATAAAATCTTCTAACGTTCCTATCTATTTATTTGATATTTGATATTTGTATTTGGTTTACATTTTTCCTTTCAAATGATTTTCTTGTCAAATGAAAGTTTATAGTTCAAACGCCATTAATGTCTCTAAGCTAAAAGAAACACAATAACTGTGAATTAATCAAAAAATCTGTCATAAAGATTGAAACCACCATTTCCAAAACGCTCTATAATGCGTAATATTTCATGTACTTTCGGAATCGCTACGCGAATTTTGGTACGATGTTTATTCAGTAAAGCAATAACGCATCCGTTTTATCGTGATGGCGAAGCGTGCACGGCCATCCTCGTTGAAATGTTAATTCGACGCACCACTGCGCAGCAGAGTTGTTATGACATTAGGGGAAGCGGGCGGGAGGACATGGTCGGCACGGCTGAAATTTTAATAGCAAATCTATCTAGAAATCTACGTACGCGCAAACACAATCATGCGTACGTATGCGAGATAACGATATCGGGAGATGAATGATTTGGGTCCGTCATATTGATCCGCGGACATTCCGTCGATTAAGTAAAAAAATAATGCCTTGCAAATTCCGGACGAATAAATCATGGCGTACGTTTAAATAATTATATCGTATCTCCGCACGATATTCAAATAAGCGGAAAGGATTACGTTTGTATAAATATGCATGCGGATATGCATACGTATGGGCTCGTCGGACAGCGGGCTCAAAAATACGAAGAAAAGTCGTAACTCGTAAATCGCGTAAAATTAATGAAAAAAATTAAAAAAAAAAGGAACTTCCACTGAGTATACGTTGAAATAAAAATGCTAAATAAAGAGCAATTAAAGTGTAGTGACTAGAGCCGCAATAAAGTTATAATGAAATTAATACAGTTGAACATGAATCTCTTTGTTAGAAAAGCTTTTTTATTCTAAATAAAAGTATTAATTAATCATTATTTATTTATTGAATTTATGTATTAAAAGCCATAAGAATAAATTACATTCAATGTAAAATGTTTCTGAAAAATCGGATTTTTTAAATAATATATTTTCAGTTTTATTATGTGTATTTTCTAATCTCGAAAAAGCTTAACTACATTCAATCTTAATATATGTCAGGGGTTATATTTGATTATTTACAAATTCATTGCACTGTGATGATGTATCAGCTGTGCAATGTTATTCTGCTCAGTGCAAATGATGTGTACACAACATGCATCGACACAAAGTGCCTGTGTGCGGCACTCGTGTAATCGTACGATGTCAAAGTAATGCGTCATTAGGTTGGCAAAGTGAAACCCTGTTGACATGCGTGGCCGTTAATATATAAACCTGAGCTGCACTAATTAGTACGTGCCTAAACTTTGATAACAGCCAGGTACGACAGGTATTTAAATTCGAGGCAGACAGAGTGGCGCCCGAAACCAGAAACACGCTCGCGATCGCATATCTTATATCTGTCTAGATACAAACATTTGCCAACGGATAGAGATTAGATATAAGCCAAGCAGAGGAGTCAATGTACTCGACCGCGCGTCTAAATAAAAACGATCGTGTTTCTTCGTGCAACGACACACATTAGCATTATAACTGTAGAGCTAAAAATAGCATTTAACGTATAAATAAAGCGAGGCTGCATCAACAACACGCGCGTAAACGAAAATTATAGATGAGTTACTTCTATCCAATGAAGAGCAAAGGAACATACTGATACCGTTCGAGATATTTCATTTTTTAGAAATATCCGTAATTTCTTAAGGCATGACGTAAAAACCTTTTTATTTATCAAGAGCACAGAGCTATTTAGCTCTCTAATTGCTTTACTGTATATATTCGATACTGTATTTAGTCTTTGAATTAGTCTATTTGGTGACTACCATCCGGATGCAACTGAGACCGAGATCATCAGCGATGGAAATCGGACGCGAATATTACGCTAATTAAAGAACATTAATTATAAAGAGAGAAATCCAATCAATTAAGTTAAGATATACAGGTAGTTATTATAATTGTTAGCAAATCATTAATTATCCTATGTTCAAAGGCACAATAAATTTATACCTAACAGATATGCCTTTGATGCAACGTTAGCTCATTAAATGCTAGCTAATTAATTTTGTGCATTTTGCTTAATACACAATATAGCATCAAGATAAAGAATAATAAAATAATATTTCATGAATACAGTATAAAGACAAAAAACTAAATCGTTTCATAATTAAATTAACGTTTGCAATAAAAAGACGCATAAATTACAAAATATAACGAGAATGGTCGGAAATGTTTCATGTAAAATTTTTTTTTAGAAAAATGAGAATTTGTTACATAGAAATATTCAAAATCGTTAAGATTTAAAGTAAAATAATTATAGCTATAATGTTGAAATTTATAATAAAAAAATTTTCAAATTAAAAAGTAAACAAGAGAGTGCAAAATAATAAACAAAGTTAATAACTGCTTTGTCGTGTAAAAGAGTGCCTAACAAAGAAAGATGAATTATTAACATTGACTTTAAACTCTAGATAACCGATTCCGATAATGCAGTTGCCATCGAACGTATCGCTTCCTAATAGCCAAATTTGAATATTAATTTACATGTATAATCACACGCGGGGAGATCACACGCGTATCACGAGTCCTTTCACGCGATGCTGCATAATGTTCTTTGATGACGAATTTGATTTGTAATTTAAAGCATGAAAGAGCATTTGCATATTACCGCGGCGGTTACCGCGCTATACGTTCCCGCGACGGGTCCGATGATGAAGAAAGGTAGACGAGATAGAGGACGGGTGCATCTGAATCTGAAAAGTAGGCACACGAATTAGCGAGAATGTGATCATTCGACGACAAACGATGCGAGTGCACGAGCAATTCGCGTCGGTTCCGAATTACTGGAGATTTTTCACGATGTAAATGCGAGGGCGCCGGGAAAATTAAGTCCGACGAGACCGCGACCGCGTATATGGAATTAAAACCGCCCTTGTTTCCACAAGTAGCACTCGCGAAATGTGCGGGAGGAAATCTCCGGAATCTCGTTGCAAGCGGCGGATTAAGCGCGCTTCAGCCTGCTCGAATCTTCTACTGTCCTTAATTCGTTATCATGCTGGGCGAGTTTCTTTAGTTACATCACTCCAGTCGAAGTTTAATAAATACATTCTCTGATCATAAAAAAATAAGATCTACTTAATATTAGAAAATATATTTCCTGTATATAAAAAAGCATTTCTGTAATATACGGTCATTTATTGTAAATGCATATATATATATATATATATATATATGTAATTCACATTATATACAAGAACAAAAATGATCTCTCGTTATGTAATGTGTTAATTTCCTCACCTTCCAACATCTTCCTTCTCTTCACAAAAACGAAAATTCCTTGTAATGTATGAATTCTTCATCTTCTAGCGAGATACTAGTAATCCTCGTACAAATTCATTTTAAGCTTTGTAAAAAAGATCATATAGTTATATCTAAAAGACGGCTTAGAAAATACGTGAGTCTTATCTTTCTCTAAAGCCAAATATATAGTTTCTATTTTATAGTTAGAGTTTATGCCTCCCAGCGAGAAGTTTAAGCTGCCCTGTAGAGAAAATCCATCTAAAATTTATAGTCATTTATATATCGTTAGGTCGAAAATCTAAATCCGTAATTCTAAAAGGTTTAACATTTTCCCTAACATGATTATAGGCATGATGATCGCGGTTAGTAACAGGAATAATGTCAGCTTGAATTAGCTTGACCGACTAGTATCTGTTTCAACGAGTACAAGATGTATATTTTTACTTGCCTTTGAAGACACGATCTCTCGCATCTCCCGTGTTCGCAGGTTCGCTCTTCGCCTACCCTCTACTTCCTCCACTCTCTTCCTCTAATCTGTACAAACAGCGAGCTGGAAGTCGTGCTCTTTCCCGTACACGCACGCGCAACGATATTTCCATTATACCTGACGCTAAACGCTGTAATGGAAACGCATAGCCGACTCGCGTTGAAAGAAATGAAAACGAATTCGTGATCAATATCATCGGTATTTCATTCGTTACGATCGCGCGCATAAAGGGCAGGGCACGCGAGTTTTTTGAACTCAATAAAAAAAAATCCTGTCTCTTTTTACGAAAGAATAGTCAAAAGATGAAACCAACGTCACGAAAAAATATTAAATATATATTTCTGAATAGTAAAAAACTGTAATTTTTTGGCAAATATAAATTTAAGGATAACATCTTCTGTTTTAACTCACATTTCTGACGCTTAAATAATTTTATTTCATTTTTATAATGTCAGAAATATGATGTAAATATCAGAAATATGAAAAAATTTGAAAGAATTTGATTTTGCGTTATTATTTGCGCGCAAGAAAATTCAATCGAAATTATTCATTGTTTAATGAACGTGTCAATTATTTTAAACTTAATGGGACAAATGAGCGATGTGAAGCCAATTAAGAACACGATTGCAAATGGTCAATAGAGGTACAGAATTTAATATTGTAATATCCAAAAGAAAGTTAGATATACACACTCATAATATAGAGATTATTAAATTAAAATGCAATTCGAGCAATAATAGTGACAGTATTTCGCCAATCAGGGTTTGAAATAATTAAATACTTTCAATTTGATGCACATAACGAGTGCACATATATAGAACGTTCAGTTTCCGTCCGAACGTTCGCATCACATTAATAATAAATTCTTGCAGATTTAGAAAAGTAGTCGAAAATATATTATATTCAATATTAAAGATCGCATTTTTTCTAAAACAAACTGTCTAAATTCCTAATATTCTCTGATTTCTTTAAAATACATTAGAAATATCATTATAATTATATAAGTTATATTTTTTAACAAGTTTACTACTATAAATGGCACTCGAAAGAGCTCGTTGCAAATAATGCAAGCAAAATAACAATATTAGACGTTCAATGAAACAGAATACATCACAGAAATTCGAAAGAGACAATACTGGTCGCGGTGAGCACGCAAATGCAAATGCAAGATGACATAATTAAATGGAACTAAATCCAAAAGTTTTTCTGGCGCGCGAACGCGGATTAAAGGCCGGCTTTTCAGTTTCGCCTTCCCTCTACATTCCTCCTCCCTCGTTCCACTTTATTCCTATCTTCCAGCCTCCTGTCTCCCCCTTCCCCATCGCATCAATTACCATTGATTATCCTCATTTCCTTCTTCGCGCGGCATTTTGCAACTCCGGATGCCGCAGAATCCGCAGGCTCTGCATCGCGTTATCGATCTCGTCTCGAGAAAATCGCCAATCTAATTATAGCAAAAACAAAACCGACAGAACCATTGCAGAACCAGAATTTATTAGAGGTGCAAATATAAACGTGCATGCAGTTTAGAAAAGAAAATTTCAAACGAATCGCCACGATTATATCATTAATTTTGTCGATGACAATTTATCGCAGATACCGAAAATTTCTGGCAATTTTTTAACTCATCAATTGATACTCGACGATCAAATTCGAATAAGAGAGCTATCTCGATTTTACGTGCTCAATTTAAAAGTCTCTTGATGACGCGTTTAATTAAAAAATTTTTTGTCGGTAAATCGTTCGTGCGACGAGCATGCCACGGTAAATACTTGATAAATACTTGATCGAGCATTATTAATAATGCATACGATAATATAGGTAAGTACGCACAAATTGCCAATGACGATTCGATAATTAATTCGTATTAGCGCGACTCTTAATCTCTCTCTCTCTCTCTCTCGTTTGAACGAGATCATTTCAATCTCATTCAGCTTGACAGAGTTAGCGTTATTTCACAATAGTACAGCATTAATCTTTAATAATTTCTCGATTTATTTCTCGAAATATTATTTTTAATGTTAACCGTCGTATATTGCCTATTTATAAAGCAAATGCTTAATATGCTGTGATTCAAAATATAAATTTGCAAAATATAAATATTTCGCAATCAAATTTCAAAAATCATCCGGCCTGTAAATTAACAGCCTGAAATAAAATATATGGCGGAGAATGTCTCAATCTTAATAGAAGACAAAATCGAATTCTCATTTATAAAGCGAAACGCGCTATTCGCTTTAACAATATCGACCCTGCGTTGTCGGTTATGTCAATTGAGGCGAATACAAACGTTTAGTTATCAGTTTATCGCGAATTAATATAGTCATTGTATAAACGCGGCATGTTAAGTTAAACAGGAACTGGCTTGCCGGTAATAATTTTAATGCCTAATTCCGCTCACGAAACTTCGCCATTTAGGATAAACGAATTACAGCATACGCGGCATGCATCTAATTCGTTTATGTCGCATGAAAACTACGTCATCCAAACGCCACAATCTATCTCGCACAAAGGTCGCGTTTATCTTCGTATCTCCGCATTGTCGTTGCACTCGACAATTCAATTGGAGGCTGGAGTGCGGTGATGTAGTAATTTTACACAAAATATTTCACTTTATGCAAAACACTCTCGCCTCTCGCGCAAAATATATCTCGCCTCGGGCAAATAACTCCTCTCTCAGCCGGCGATGATTGTTTTCCTCGGAATTTTTCGAGGTAAGTAGATCCCCCTATCTGCTACGCGATCTTGCGGATTAGGGAAGAAAAGGTATCTCGATTAAGGAAAAGTCACGTTCCACCAACAAAAGTCCAGCGTTAACCACGATGATTCAGCCGTTATCACCCGGCCGGATGCGCGGGAGACGTCTCGTAGAAAGAGGGAGTCGAATGCTAATGATTCTCGTTAAAACGCGACGATGATATACTGAGTAACTCGCAAATACGTCTAATCTAGTAAGCGTAACCATTCGGCGCGTCACATTAATTCTCACATTAATTCTCACCAATCGCATTATGTGTATGTTTTTATGTATGTATGTACATGTAATCTTGAAATATAATCCTTTACTTATCTACGAAATTAAACAAAATACAAAAAAAATTACAAAATTGCTGACTAATTAAAGTTCTTCGAATAATATCTTTGGTACCAATCGATAGACGTTAGGATAGCTGTCTTCATATTCCGAATTATGTGACCACGGAGAGATTAATAGCTTCGTGTAACTTTTGACGATGAATTTTGCACGACGCGATGTAATCGAAATTTGTAATTGCGCGCGCAGTCGCAACGCGATCGATAGGATATTTATTTATTCACCATTCTAGGCACTAATCTCACATAAAACGCGTAAGGGGAGAAAAGTTCGGCGAAATGAAGGACCGGCAGAAGGATGACGGGAGACGCATTGTGTTGCAAATGCGATGCGACTTTGTCGGCGATTGTGGCTCGATTTGAATGTGCCATTCAGAAACTTCAGCTGTCGAGTTCGAAATGTTGTTATGGTGGAGTGAGGAGAGAATTTATTGGCAGCTAGAATATATGCACATGTATACGTACATACGAGGGATGTGTGTTACATAAAACGCATATATGTGCATTTGCGTACGGTGACGCAGTGTCGCAAGATAATAAAGTAGGACGATAGGAGGGATGCACCCTCGCTTGAAGCATTTTTGCTTCTTTAAGAGCACACTTTATTATATTTGATAAGCTTTCAATTTGTGAGTGCCAGCATTTTTTTCAAACGTTTTTTTCAAAACGTCATAAAACACATATTGCGAGAAGTAAATGTCGAAATTCCCTTTTTTTATATAACTTTCCCGCAGTCATTACATAATTTGATGTAAATACATTTAATATAAACGTAAATATTTAAGAATAGAATCCAATAGTTTGCAATGGCTCCATCATATTATAAATACATATTGAATGAACTGATCACTACGATATTATAGGAATAATCATCATTGATCTATAAATTAATTAACATTCCATTTCATACATTAATAAATACTAACATAACTATGTTAGTACATGTTATGTAGTAACATGTTAATAATATTCAGTTCTGATTTAGGAGCATATTTATACAAGAGTATTGCGTATTACAATATAATATATGCAGCTATATGTTCGCTAAAGGTAAATTCTACATAAAGTAAGAAATATGAATTATTCGGTAACAAAGCGTATACTTGACAAGCATAGACATAATTAAAAGCAGAGAACAGCAAGAATTTAAGTATCTAAGAATGTAAAAACTAGCGATGCTCGTGATGGATGCTGTAAAAATCTCTAAAAGATTGTGATTGAGAAGGGCAGAAAAGCTTGATGTGGTGCAAACATTCTCAACGAGCGACCGTGATTTTTCAATCGGAAATTAGGTCGGTTTATGGAAGCAAACAATGTGTAACGCCCATAGATAGAGCAAATTTACCTGAGGCGCGTAAATATGTGATCTATTCGTGTGTACCACGACGCGGAAGAGCACGAATATCGGTATGGAACGTAAGTTAACCCTTACTACTACTATGAAATTCAAAACTTATTTCAACATGCTCTTTACCGTTGTAGATTGTCAATTCAACTCAAGCTTAAAAAACACGATGTCTCGATGTTTATATGTTTATATTAATTTCATCAAATAGCTAAACAGTTACAATTAATTTCTACGAAGAAAAACATTAGTTATTATTATTAATAAATTAAATATATAAATAAAAATTTCCGCAAATTTCTTTGTTTTTTTATTAAAGATCTATTCTATATAATAGTATATAATAATAAAAAAAATCTTTCTTTCTCCAAAGAAAGAGAGAAAAAAAGATTCTTTTAATAGTAAATTAATAATAATAAAAATTTTCAATTTTAAATGAAGAAGATGACATATTTATAGAACATACATTTTCCTATTTTTCTTCTTCACCGAGCAATAACGTCCTAATAATCGAATGTTTGGTTAAATCGTTCAGATACTCACAGTTTCATTGCATTGCGCAAATTGATCACGTAAAAATAGAGACAAAAATATCAAATAACATCACAAACGAGATTTCATGGTACTCTGATTCGTGCCATTTTTATACACGCATCGTTCAAATGCGCTTAAAAAAGATGCGCCAATTCGAATGCCAGTTGCAGCGCGTACACTCGCCAATTAACAGAATTGTGCAAACCTGAGGATAAGTACTGGAATTCGAATCGATGGTGGAAATATCGCGTTCACTTATTTTTTTTCAATTTGCAAATATTGGCAACGGGGACAAATTGCTGATCACTCTCTCGAAATAATGATACATTAATTTTTTAATATACTACATTTAAAATCTTTTTGTTACTCAGGTCTTTATAAGAGAAAAAAAGAAAATGAGTTGTAAAATATAAAAGTATGTAGCACAAGAACAAACTTAATTATAATCTCCTTCTCCTTCGAGAAGATAGAATGAAAGAAATTAATAGCAATTTTTGTGTGAGTTTCCACTAAATTGCTCATATTGTAGGAGAGATTGTTTTCGTGGAAACAAATTGATAATCGATACGGCGATAGCGGCGTATCTTATAATAACAACTTCAAAGAGTTTTCGATGCTGCGGGTACGGGTGTAAGGAGCGACAAATATTTTTCTTCATTTATGTCGCTCATTATCAGGCCAAACGAGACCGCTTTTCCCGCAACGTTTCCGGCTACCGATCAAAGCAAGGAGACACGGCGAACAAATTCAATGAAGTTGACGACAACGAGCTCCGGCTAGGAGGCTCTTGAATATTCACGGTTTTCTACGCCGAATGTTGCAGCACATTGTACCGATAAGCGTTGTCAAGTATTTGATTACATCTTTTTCTAATCTAAGCAAATGATTTTTTTTTTGCATTTATAGTTGGAAACAGGAAATCTTTAAATAAGAAATCTTTAAACATACGCTCTAAACAAGAAATTTTTGACCATGTTTATGAGTTTTTTAAAATAGTAAGTAGTTATTGTATTTTATGTCAAAACGCGAAAAAAGTACTTTCAAGCAGAGCGAATAAATACGTATATCAAAAATTTTAAGTCAATCTGAATGTAGTATCTCTAGAAGAAAACACACAAATTTTTATTTGGAGACCAATCACTTTTAATTACGTTGCACGGAATTTTCGCGATATCGACAACGTTACGATCATTATAGGAAGTTAGATTGCGTTAGAGTGTTCAGATCTAAGAGGAATGTAAAGAAAGTTGGAAAAGCGAATCGCATTTTTCATTGGTTTCTAAAGCAATTGAGAATATCCCAATAACATTCTATTTTCCACTTTCGGGTAAAGTACGATACTATTTCGCGCGAGTTTCCATTATAAGAAATGACTGCCGCGCTAATTTTCAATCTTTCGGTACGGCACTCTCTGGCGGAGCCAAGTCAGGGAAACTTTACTCAATTTCAAATGTTGCTTTTAACGAAGTACAGTCTTTCGAGAAGTTAACTGACAGTAAGTAAAATGTATTGTTTACTTCGTGAAACGATCGATTCTTATGATGTATTTGAACAAGTTAGGCTATAAATCACGGACAGAAATCGCAAAGGAAAAGTGCGGAATTATGAAGCAGCATCGGTCGACGCGCTCTACTTCGCGCGCCATAAAACCTCATTCTTTGTAGACAATGTAATTTAATCAGAATTTGGGGAGAATCTTTCACGGTTAAGAAGCAACGTGCCCCGCCCACTACGTTTTATAAAAATGCTAGTCCTTTGTCATAAAACGCGTCCGACGAATTTCATTTCGCGCAGAGTAAAAATCCGCGGGGCGCTGTTTTTACCCGCGTCAAGTGGAAAACGGATTATGGAAATGACGTACAGCTTACGCGCCTGAAGATATTTCCAAAGCCGATTTAAATGAGATTTGACATAGTTGAGCTTGGGCAAATGCAATCTGTCTCGTTAAGAACGGCGTAACGAAACAAACTGGAGATTAACGCACAAAAATGATGCTTGCTTACGAATACGTATTTATATTTGTAAATGTTACTTTCCGCATAACTCGTGCACAATTTTTCAAATTAGTATTTGTAAAATAATCACACAATAAAATGTCACATAATAAATTTTGCTATTGTTCAATGCCTTTCAATCAGTGACGACATAGTAGATATACTCTCTAAATCAGTGTATTATTCACTGATTTGCAGTACTGCACTTATAACTGCGATCATCAGTGAGTATTCACTGTTTCTTAGGATATTTTCACTTATCAGAATCAGTGTATTATCACTGAAAAACAATGCATATTTCACTGATTTCGATTTAGAGAGTAGTTATATATAACATATTCTGTCAAAAAAATGATCAAAAATTAAGAAAGATTATTCTAAAAAAAAAGACCCATGCTCTCTTCAAATTACGTTTTATATATTCTTCAAATGTTCTACTTCACATATCGGGCTAAGATTATATTCTACTTCACACATCGGGCTGAGATATATTTGTCTTGCGTTAGCAATTCCGATATACTTCGAACATGTTGACATGGTTATGCTGACCCGCCCCAGACAGATTCTGCACGTGAACCGCACAAGAAAGCACATGTTGGATGCGAGTAATCTCGCACAGACATACATATATATATCGCGCATGTGGGTTAAGGTTGCATAGAAGGAGAAATGGAAACGATGGGGTCGGCGAGGAGAATGTAAAGAACGGTTACGGATGCTACGGCCAAGATCGCAGACCGTGATACGCCAGCGTGACCCATCCCCTGCTCTCCGGGGGGTTAGCTAAGAAGCGAACCTTGCAAATTGCCTCCGCAAAACCCCTCCCGAATTCGTTCTTCGTCGGGAAATCTCCAACCCTTCTCCTCCACCCTTTCCACACCCGCGCAAATTCTTCGCGCGCGTAGTCCCCTCGCTATTCGAAGATTGTCGGATTATCCCGATTTTCGAGCGATACGGCCATGATGCAAGCGGAAATTTCGTAGACGATTGTTCCGCGATCGTAATTCACGAGGAACTCGCTTATCTAGCGGAACGAATTCCGAACGAGCGATCTTAAAAGTCGAAGTCCAAATGGGCTCCGAAAGTCGAGAATTCGATTATAAATACTCCGCGTTTCTAACTCGAAGCTTCTCACCGCAAGTGTAATATAAATTTTGGACAAATTACATCTCGCAATCCAATAAAAAGAATAATTCCTCGGGTATTTTACTCGTGTACGAGTAAGATTATAGTTATACGAGATAGATATATAAGAGATATAAGATCTTTTAACATTATAAATATAATCATAACGTCACATCATATCAATAGCTGCTATTTGACATCAATCTCCTCTAGTAATTTTTATTCTGCTCGACCTTTTGTCACACAATAATCAGGCATTGTTCTGAGAAAACTGGGGAGAGCGATGATGAATATTATAAATCGCGTCGCCAAATGCAGCCAATCGTACCGACGAGTTATCACGATAACGAGCCATTAATATTAAAAATTCACAAAGAACTCTTCGCTTGTAAGAAAGAATCTTGAAAATGAGGTAAAACGCGATTATGAAGAATATTAAGAACGGATACTTCCGTCTCCAACGTTCCGTGGATAATCTCTTTCCCAGAACGATCACGACCTCGTCGCAATTAATATTTTTCAGATGGTACGCTTAACTTGCTCTTAGTATTTCCTCCTTTACTTTCCCGACAACATTAAATAATGAGAAGAAGACTTGTCTGATCGACAATGCCGAAAGAGACAATGTAAATCAAGAATGAATCTGGCAAATAAATATTAGTAAAAAGATCCGTTTGAAATGATAACAAAGTAACTTTAATATCTTATCAGATTCATTCTCTTTCTATATTCTATAGCTAATTAGAATTCTAGAAAATTACATTACTAAATACGCGAAAAATGAACTGAATAAATTAGATAAAAAATTTTATATTTCAAACACTGATTTCATTAGAACATTTGTTCAAATTATGTTCCTTCATTCTCCTTTTTTCTAATTTTCTGATCGGAGTTACGCGACTTGTTTTTACGGGATTGCCACGACCGATTCTATCGAAACATCGTATTAAAACGAAGGAATCTTGCTGCGTAATTCCGATTACAAGGCTGATTCGATAAGCAGATATTCAATACTCTAACCATACAGTTTTCATTACTCAACAGATTGGACACAACGATAAGACTCACCATCGCTACGAATATGCGAACAACGTGAAAATTGGTGTGCGTCGCCGACTCTCTCGCGATGTACCCCGGAGTTTTCTATCTCATATAACTTTTCGCCGGGCAAAACCCTCGGATGGAGTTCCTTGACAGAGTCCCCCTTTTACCGAGTAAGCCTTTGTGCAAGGTAGAAACGACCCTCGCAGGTCGAGCTCTGAGAAAAACGTGCGCGCCGAAGTCGCAGTGCTTCGTGTACCGTGTGGTACATCATAAAAGACCGCGTTGCAACAAAAATTCCTTTCTCATCGGCGAACAATGGGCCGAATTTCACCGCTACGCTGTGTACCAAAAGTTATTTTTTTTTTCTGTTTCTATTTTTTCTATTTTTCGTTTTTCCCTCGAATAAGAATACACGCGGAAAAGTAAAGAGTGATAACCGCAAGTATCATATAATTCCCTAAAAATTTTACACTACGCCATAACAGTTATTGTTGCATAATTTCAAAAACGTCAGCGTGTATTAAATTAAAATATTTAATTTGTTTTCTGAAAATACGTTATCTACGACAATACATATATTTTTATAACGTTTTACATCTTTGGTTGGTTCAGTACGTTATATAAAATATATGTGCAATACTCGGAAAGAGAATCGCTTGCCTAATTGTTATATATTAATCGATATCAATCTGTTGATGACTCGGTTAGACGCGGGCCAGCTGCCAACCGAAAAAAAAATCGGGTGCAATCTAATACGAGAGGTGGAATCCGAGAGACGACTGAGGGAAGAGCCGATCATTCACATTCGCTTCGGCGATGCTTCAGACTCTGATTTATAGCAACCCTCTCAAGGCTTCAAGTAGTAAGACGGAGGAAAATAATATTTTTATCCTGTTCGACGGAGTTTGCATGTGTCGAACAGAAATGTATTTGTTGTTGAAAAATCTTGTAATACTAATGCTAGAGGATTCTTAAAAAAAATTACGATCAATGTGTCTAATTTGTTTTCAGAATTAAATTTGAATATTTAATAAAATAATTATTTTCTCTATGAAAGATACATTTCTCGCTGTGTACGAATAACATACAAACATTATTGATAATTTAAAGATATATGTAGATACATAAAATATTTCATCGAAGCAATAATGCATACAAAATATATACAAAAAACCGGTTAAGCTAGAAAAAAACAATTTAGCTAAAAGATCTAAAATTTTAGCTGGATCAGAAAAGTAATTTTGTTGAACTATCAAAGTAATTATGTAGAACGCACTAGTTGCTAGAATATCAAAATTTGTTGCAGCATTTTTCATTATTTTTAAAGTTCAACAAAATTATTTTCAAATCTATAGCTAACAAAATTTTAGAGCTCAGCAGAATCGTTTTTTCCGCATACAGATTAGTTTTTTTAATAAACAATTTGTAAATTTGCATGAATATCCTTTGTTCTGCTTTTTATCGTCTATATATCTACTTAATATTTTAGCATTAACATTAGCTTGCATTTTTTTATGACAATAAGACATTAAAGGCGCAGAAGATTCATAGTTCGCGACCTAAACTAATCGGATCTTGAAATCAGAGTTGACTTAATCGCCTCTCCGACACGCGTAATTCCCCTCTCTTCGCCCGACACGATTCCCGATGACGAGCGATTAGATTTGTCTCGTATTGAGTGCAATCCTACAGCCATGGGGGAAACGGAAAGGGGAGCGCGGATGGTTGCTATCCGGTAAATTGGGTTTCCGAGCGGGACTCAGGGAAAGGAGAGAGAGCTGCCGCGGAACGCGAAAGAAGCGCCTGCCAGCCTGCGGACCGAGATTGGATGCCGACGAAATCGTCCCGCGGGAGAATCGCTGCTGCCTCTACCCAGACTCGTTGCATACTTCCATCTAATGTCGCTACCCGATTGCCGGCTTGTCCCCGGGGAACATCGAAGGAACGATACATCTTGGAACACTGTCCTCGATTCTTCGAACCACTCTTGAAACCTTGCTCTTAACTGCTGCACGTTATTTAACATCCACGCGCGTATCAACTAAATGTATTTTTAGTCACTGATCGTGTGAGTGACAGTTTGAGGCCAAATATATGAAGCCTATTTGGTAAATTACTCTAAACTATTCACAAATTGAAGGCCGGCGTAATGTTTGTAAATCTCGTTATTAATCATATTCTTCGACATAATTCAGTTTAAAAATGTTTATCTCTTTTAACTTACGGACGCTAATAAAATTTTCCAAAAATAATCCATATTTTTGAATGCACATGGCTTTTTAACATAAAATCACATTCTCAATCCTAATCTTTAATATGCAGCGATCAATTTCTTAATTTTTATGTGAAAATTTTATATAATAAATAATCTCAAATTCTTTGAAGAATAAATCAATTTCAAAATTAAAGTAAACCGATATTTTTTTACATGGCAAGCATGTCAAAAGCGTGAAACGACTTTCGTTACGCGACGCTAAGTAGGTATGTGTGCCTTCGGTACACATTTCCTTTGCATGCATTCTACAAACTTTGTCTGTAGAAGCAATATTATTCTTTCTGCTCCAAAAACATCTGTATAAAATGGCCAATCAAAACTAGAATAAAACTAACACGAGCAAAAAGTTTCCCAGCGAGTGGTTGTTTCATTTTTTACATTTTTAATACTTGTAAAAACACAATTTGCAATGTGGCAAAACAGGACGAATGTAATGCATCGCAATGTAGTGCATCGGTAGACAATATAATTCGTAACTTAACTTTTATATTTCTATAAAGCGTTACGTAAATATTCACAGTTTCTCTGTCCTACATGCGTAATTCTCAACATTTGCATGTTAGAAAATATAACGAAAATATATATTTCGCGATTGCATAACGATTACATAATATATAATAACTGTCGTAAAAAGTACAGAATCAATTGTGAAATAATATCGCCACAATTATGTCGCAGTTATATCATCGTGTAAACAATGATTATTTGGAGTTACCACATTCCACGTTCGTTTAATCTGAATACACAATTATAAGCGCATTTTAATTCAACGACCCTAAGCAAGCAGACGTTTTATGCAAACTCCCGTTTAAAGATCCATTGTGGATCGAAATTTAATTAAGCTCGATAAAAGAGGCAATGAGTAAAGCCGCGTGAAAAGAGATTAATCACGTTGGAATTCGAAACAAAATTTAAAAGAAGCTGGTGTGGATCTGATAATTTTTGATGGAATAGACGAAGGAAGTTTTAATAAGGTCTCGTCGTTCAATATTTTATATAGGCAATCGCGTGCGCAGAAAATATTCTGATAACAAAATAATGCGGATTCGCGACATTTTGATGAAAACATCATACCATCGGTGTTTGGAAGAAAGCGGTTTAAAACAAATGTAATATCTTCTTGGATAGCATCCAAATCTTTTCAAGTCCGAATGAAATTCAATCGTGTAAAATAAAGCTAGGAAACATTAGATATTCTCTTAAGCAGATTCCACAATATTGAAATATTGAATTATAAATAATACAAAAGTACGGTGTAATGAGAGAGAAGGAGAAAAGTAAAGAATAAAATAAAATTAAAAACTGTAATTTATTGTTAAATGCGCAGCACATCTCATTTAACATTTTATAAATCTAAAAATGTCAATTTATGTGAAATGTTAAGCGAGAACCATCGCATGCAAATAACGTGGAAATTACATTTTTACATCCTATTTTATCCTCATTTTCCTCTTTATTCTATCATATATAATTAAAAAATGACATTTTAATAAAGTAATAAAGTACGTTGAAAGTTAAAAAGGTATTTTCAACGCTAAGATCGAGTTTTAACAAACAGAAATTCTGATACTAATAGAAACGGAAAATTGATACAATTAAGACACAATTAAACATTAAAAACTAATAAAGGAAATATAAAGCCGAGAGGAAACATAAGATGGAGGAATTCATCTAACTAAATTTATCGCGATGCTGCTGCCATAATTGTTGCAAGGTAAGGGGATGAGGAGGAGAAATTTTACAATTCCGTACATTTATAAGGAAAATTGTTATAAATTCTTTGCAGCGGGAGAGACACTTCAAAAATGAATTCTGTTTAACGCGGCGAGTCGGAGGTTGCGCTATTGAGCGAGCTTTGTAATGACGAGGACGCGCGAAACATACGCGGCATGTTCTCTCAGCGACAAACCGCACTTTCGTCGCTCCATAACGCCGGACTTTCTGCCGTGCGCAGATACCAGTTAGAAATTCCAAATTGCACCGCACGCCTGCCTGTATACCGAGCTCGCCACTTTCGCGAGATTGCTTTTCCCGCCCTCCCGTGTCTCGCTTGCGCGCGGGGAAACCCCGGAGCTGGTAGACCGTAGAAAACGAACGAACGCTCCGAGAGAAACGGGTCGACGAGAGGTTGTAGAGACAAAACGGCGTCGAAAAGAGAATGAAAATGAAAGCGATGGTCTTCCAGTATGAACAAAATGGGGCATTAAACTTGTTTTTATTATTATATTGTTGTAATATCGAAATCGTTTTCCCTGTAAATTAATATTGCGAGGCAAGAAACTGCACGTAGAAAAACAGAGAATTTCAGGAGAACGTTGCACTTTTTTCTCTTCAAAAAATTTGCATTTTATTTCATGAAATAAATGTAAATATTGATTCTCGCTTAAAGTAATTGATCGATTAATCGCGTATTTCCGATTTCCTCGTGTGTGATCGAAATTGCATTGTATTTTGCCTACGAAATCAAATATAAAAGATAAAACAAGAATGAGAGAATTCCCTATGGAGCCACGGTAATCCCGAGGAAAAATTTGTTCGTGTTCGCTCTTTCGCTTATCAAATATTCACTATTCTTTTTTGTTTCACTATTCTTTTTTGTTTCGAAATATTAATGAATTCACTTGCTTGCTGTCAATCTATCGCCATTTACTCGCGCTACGAAAACGTCGATTTAGCAGAAGGTCGGTCATCCCTTTCGCGATGAGAGTGTTCCCCTCGTGGAACTAACGATCCGGATAATTTCTAAGGTGCTTCTCCATGACGAACGACGAGTCCTATCCCATGTTTTCATCAATATCCCGAAGTCTTCGGGGAAACCCTCGGGGAGAAAGAATGAATATATGTTCGAGTCGAATCGGAAAACGAGGTGACGAAAGAAGCTTTCCGAGAGGGGAAAAGAGCGTCGTGTGAGGTCGAACAAGAGCGGAGAGAAAAAGAACCTGACCTTTCCTTAAGTTACGTCATAGTTGCACGAGCTCGTAATTGTGACACCCACGAGGCGCACTATGCGCACGAGCGTGAAAATTGCCCTTAGAAGAACCGAAGTTTATATCGATAAAATAAAACGGGCGACGTAGGGCGATTGCATCAAGCGGACTATGCGGGGAATTTCGCGAAACTATGCGAAAGGGAATAATACGACGGTAAAACGTTCGATTCTCTCTTGTCGATAAAACGCGACGTTATTCATATTTATATTCCTGCGGCGTTATATTCATTCATTATAAATGCAAACGCGATGCACAACGTGCAGGTTCGTTACTTGTATTCTAATACGGACGGACGTACTTGTTTATGGATCTATATTAAAATTAATATAATTAATAAAAGAGCCAGAAGAATAAAGTTTTATTAATTAATCACATCCTTGAATTTGTGAAAGTTCCTTCATTTTTGGTTTAACTCTTTTAAACTACCAATGCGGCAATAGACACGAATGAAGATTCTGGTAGCCATAATCGCGAGAGAAAGCGTACTTTAAATACCGTTACCCTGCACCGTAATCCTGAAATTCTCTTTCGACAACATTCATTCGCGACGGAAGCGAAGTCTCGCTAAGTAAAATTTGCGTTTCTTGATACTCACGAAAGAATCATGCAGAAATCTGTTCTGACGCAATAAGAATTACGACTTAAGCAATTAGCGCGTCTCAACTTCTGATCGTTTTCACTAGACGAGTTAGAAAAGTCGAGTTTCAGAAGTTTCCTTGCCGACAGGATAGAGAACGTTACATCGAATACTTTTTCCTTAGTGCGCGCACTTAAGAATTAATTATAACATATTTCTACGGTGCTTGAAACGTTACACACAAGTACTATTTTTAAACGACCGCGAACATTTTGTGTTTCTAGAAAGAATTTCCTCAAAGGATTCGCTTTTTTCAAAAACGGCTATCAAACGCGAAACGTGTGTTTTTTGAGAGTCGTCGACACTGTCGAGCGTCCATAAAAATAAGTAAAAAGAGCGCTTGTTGGTTCAATTTGCGACGTTTCGTTTAACAAAAGCCATTACTATGTCGGCGCGTGTTCGGAATAGCGTATCGCGAAGTCAATGATCGCGAGGATAACGAGAATGCGATATACTTGACGTCGCAGAGTTTCTCGTTAAAATTAGATTCGAGACGTCGCAATTACGTGCCGTGTTTTAATCACCTGCGAAACGCTTCTCACGACTGCGGTTGAATGTCGCGGTCGAAATTTCGCCGATATGGAACGATATTGCCCAGCGAATATCTCTCCACGAGCGAGAAACTCTCGACGACACCTTGATGAATATGCGAAACGATGAAAATATCATTCGCACCAAAGTGAAATATTTGCCGAATATAAAGTCATATCAATTTCGGAAAAAGTAATCCGTACAAATTATAATTAAATTAAATTGAGAAAATAAATATACATTCAGATAAAATTTAAATAAATTAATTATTCATATTTGATATATAGGACCAAAAAATATAATTTTAATTTTAGCAAAAATAATTTGAAATTTTCAAAAAATAATATATTTATTAATAATTATATTTACTTTTGTTGATGAAAGCAGTCAGATTTAAATGTCATTTAAAAAAAAGTAACTTAATAAATATTATCTTTTTAAAGAACAACAAGAGACTTACAAAGACTTATTATTATATATTAAATATTAAGAATAACGTTAAATAAAGTTGACATAGAATACATGATTTTATTACGAAAGGCGTTTTCTTTGTCACGTATGGTAATTGTTTTTTTTTTTTTAAGTTTCTCGACTAACTTTAATTCTGGCGATGTCAATATTCGAATAAATCGTTTACCTTTCTGTACGAATGCTGCTCCAGCGAAATTGCAATCACAGACACGCAATGACGAAAGATGAATATACGAGAATGCGAGAAAGACAGATAAAAAGCTTTATACATACGTATATACACGACACCGGGCGAATTGAAGAAGATCGAATTAGCACGCGATTGCAGCTACAATTGAAGAGAGCGCGGGATGAAATAGGAGCGTCCGTTGCACGAATTTATTGATTCAATTTCAGCTGGTGAACTCCCGGCACCCTCGCTACACCCTTAGAACACCGTTTTAACTGCCGATGGATGGTACACCAGTGTTGTCGAGTTTTCGAGTTTAGCTACACGCAATTTAGCATAATCGATGAGTGGTCACGTATTTTCACCGCGGACGTTATTGCGCGAGGGACCTTCGTTAATCAACCACCGTAAAATTCTAATGATTCTACAATCACGATTCAAGAAGCTTCTTCGTTTCTTTTTTTTATCATCTCATATTCAACCTAACAACACAAACTACATACAATGCATAGAATACCCCGAGATTTTTCTTACAGATAAAATAATTTGTCGATGTTTTGTGTCATAAACAAAACTTCTTTCAAAAAATTTTCATGCTAATATAAGACGATAAAGAGAGAATAAAAAAATTTTTGGTAAATTAAATTTCAAAAATAATCAAAAATAATTTAACTTCAACTATTTACATAACAAAATATTAAAAAGCTACATTAATTAATCCWRAWCRRATYTYWATYGAAAAMWAARAAAAAARARA